>JAACNH010000019.1:994230-1006787 GCA_019447015.1 Hymenochirus boettgeri
AAATCCATGAAAATTTGCAAATTTTTCATTTTTTTTACATATTTTACCCATAATTCCAGTAAAATTTCCAGAAAAGTTACAAAATTCTGTTACCATGTTAAAGTACACTTTGTGCTGAAAAAAACAATGTATAATATTCCTGATTTACTGCAAGGTTTCCTACTGTAAAATTAGTCTAAAGCGATTGAGGGCAAAATCCTGAAAATTCTTCTGGCAGTTAATGCAAAAAAAAATGAAAATCTCCTGGCAGTGAAAGGGTTAATGGGTTAGAGCCACTCAATGCACTGCCTAAAGGGGGCAATAGAGGGCGATGTAATTGTGTCTCTCCATTGCGCTATTTTTTTATATTGGTATATTGTGGTGTCATACACAATTCACTATCCTCACAGTGGTCCCAGACTATCACACGGGTCTTCATAGAGATGAATTTGGGGTCCCGGTTGGTCTATGAATGGGAGAACTAGTCACTATTGTCTATATGTGTCTGATCCAATCAGATACTTTGTATCAAGAGCAAAAGTAACAGCAGCACTTGCTGTAGTGAAAGATTTTCCTTACTTATCACGGGTGTTTCTTTATCTTTAATTAGAATTTGTATAGGTGAAGAGATATATTGTTTTAATAAAGAGTCCCTGGGTTATAAAGGGGTCATACATTAAATATACCCCTATAATACTACAGTAGTGATTAATAAGAAAAAAAAGAACCTGTATCTCAAGGCTGCCATCTAGTGGTTGCTGTTTACGCAGTACAAATGGCTAATTATTTCGGAATAACTGCGAAACGGCAGAAATTGGCTCGTCTGGGCCCTTTTTTATTTTGCCACCGGGAGCAATAATCTAAAGTCTTGACATTTCCAAGTGTTTCCCCGTCCGCGATACAAACTGCTGAGGATTCTCATTATAATATTTATACGATTTGAATTGTGTATTCGCTTGAACATTGAGAGTAGTCGCTGCTCCGGCGTGATAAGAGGATTTATAAAAGTCTTAAACACGCCATAAACACGATTTTAGCGTAACCTTACGGCAGGGACATTGTCACCGGCTTAACGGCTTTAGAGGGAGATTCAAGAGAGAATTTATTTGTCCAAATTATTTGATTTCTAATCGAAATAAAAATAAAATTGGGATGTGTTAACATTGCGAATATTTGGGAACTTAATTCTACACTTTCTAAGGCAGATGGGGTGTAATACCCTTTCCAACTTAAATCCCCATGCGACCCGGTCAGCTCGCATTTAAAGGGCAAATCAACCTCAAAATGAACAAAAGTAAAACGCTCATTGATTCATTTCAAATTGTCATTTAGAAAGTTTATAAAATGGAAAATGGAAAAGAATAATACATTGTGAGCCTGAGTTATTCTTCTGCCTTCAGATTGGCTGTGGCACAGATTATACAAAGATGATGCACACCTTCTACTACACCAATTAAAATCCATATGTTAGCATCGCATCACAACACTCATGTATAATGAACATTGATCATTTTCCAGCGCATGAAAGTTTGTCTTGATATAAATTATGCAAAACTTCTGCACTTCTGCAAATAGGGGTGTGGTTTGAAAGCCATTCATGCGGCCATAGTATCACGAGAGGGGTGTGGTTTGAAAGCCATTCATGCGACCATAGTATCACGAGAGGGGTGTGGTTTGAAAGCCATTCATGTGACCATAGTATCACAATAGGGGTGTAGTTTGAAAGCCAATAGCCATACATGCGACCATAGTATCACTATAGGGGTGTGGTTTGAAAGCCATACATGCGACCATAGTATCACAATAGGGGTGTGGTTTGAAAGCCATCCGTGCGACCGACTGATATCATGATAGGGGTATGGTTTTGAAAGCCATCCATGCGACCGTAGTATCACGATAGGGTATGGTTCGAAGCTATACATGCGACCATATATACCCGATAGGGGTGTGGTTCGAAAGCTAACATGCGACCATAGTATCACGATGGGGTGTGGTTTGAAAAGCCATTCATGAGACCATAGTATCACGATAGGAGTCTGGTTGAAAGCCATTCATGCGACCATAGTATCACGATAAGGGTGTGGTTCGAAAGCCATATATGTGACCATAGTATCACAATAGGGGTGTAGTTTGAAAGCCATACATGCGACCATAGTATCACGATAGGGGTGTGGTTTGAAAGCCATTCATGCGACCATAGTATCACGATAGGAGTCTGGTTTGAAAGCCATTCATGCGACCATAGTATCACGATATGGGTGTGGTTCGAAAGCCTATATGTGGACCATAGTTATCACAATAGGGGTGTGTTTTGAAAGCCATACATGCGACCATAGTATCACGATAGGGGTTGTGGTTTGAAAGCCATCATGCGACCATAGTATCACGATAGGGTGTGGTTTGAAAGCCATCCATGCGACCTTAGTATATCACAATAGGGGTGTGGTTTTGAAAGCCATAAATGCAACCATAAGTATCACGATGGGTGTGGGTTTAAAAGCCATTCATGCGACCACAGTATCATGATAGGGGTGTGGTTCAAAAAGCCATGCATGTGACCGTAGTATCATGATAGGGTGTGGTTTTGAAAGCCATTCATGCAACCATAGTATCACGTATAGGGGTGTGGTTTGAAAGCCATTCATACGACCATATTCACGACAGGGGTGTGTTCGAAAGCCAACATGCAACCATGGTATCAAACTCATTAATAATGGGCGTGAAAAATAGGGTGTGGTTTGAGGATTTTTATAACTTTTATTTGTTCCCTATCTGTTTCGTTTTAGTTCAGTCATTAATTCTCACGGGTTACGAAATACAAAGAAAAGCAATATGCTGCCTTAATTTGGTCAGATGTTAAGCGTCAATGCCAAATGCAATAAAATATGTAACATCTCTCCACACTGAGAAGTAAATGGCAAGCATTTTTATCGTTTTTATGCATTTGGTTGGGAGGTGGAAACAGCTGCTTACAAGTTCTTTCAAGTCTCTGTTAGCCGTTACATGAGACAGGGGAGCCTCTGAATCAAGCACTAGGAGACAAAATCTGTTGGTACAGAACCATTTCTAATGCAGGATTGTGTTGTTAGCACAGTGGATACAAAGTAGCTGCTATGAATGATCCAATCTCTCCCTGGGTGGATCTAACCGAGCATGTCAGAGCTCGTGAGATAGGTCAGGGGGCAGGAACTGCTGGGATTTATCTACTGCAATGTTTATTTGACCAAAGTAATCTCCAAGCTCTTTTCAAAATTAAAACTGTAATATTCTGTTTCTACGGTTCGGAACTACAGGGAAGTAGCCAAGCTGAAGGTTCCACTCCATAAAGATGTATGGTGGGGCATGTGCACCTCCCACTCATAAATAAAAGAATATCATTATGTGGTTGTAATTAACTTTCCGACTTACCTGACGCACCTAAACATGCAGACAAAGCGTTATAAGATAAATATTAATCTACACAATGACAAAATGGCCTCCATTTTACAAAGGCTGGAGCCAAGGACTCTGGGTTAAGAATAAGAGTGAACGTATTTTACAGACTTTGCACACCTTGGTTGTGGTTTAACCTATTAAAGGACAACTAAAGCCTGAATCAGAAGTAGGGCAGCTTGATATAAATCAATATAAAATCAATAATCTGTTCTCACCTCTCATTTTGACGTGGGTGGCTGGGAAATTTCTAACATTGGGTGTGTATTTTGTTTCCTAGAATTTCAGTATCATACAGTGTGGTCACTGACCATTATGTCCTTTGCACATGCCCAGTTCTAATCTACTGAAGGAACTTGCTACAGCAGGTCACGCCTACTAGTAGCTCTAGCCAATCCTGTTCTCTCCATATTAGGGGACCATGTGACTAAAATTGGGCATGTGTGGTCAGACAAACAGTTTTCTTTTCCAGGAGGGGTAACGTACAGTTTATGGTGGGGGGGGGGTTGGGAGGAGATGCTTTCAGATTTGGAGATAAACATTTTGGTTTATTTCTCTTAAACAAGATATCCCCCAGATAATGCAATATTCATTACTGGGGCATAGAAGTGGTAGAAGACTTACACTGTATAGTACCGATTTAGTTTTATTATTATTAATTATTATTATTATTATTTTATTTATTATTGCTATGTAAGGGTTACCCTTATTTGATACACTACATTGCACATATCGGGGATTTCTAACAAGCAGCCCTGTGTTGATAAACTACAACTCTCTCCATCATTCCTATTAGTAGGTTCTAACATATACAGTAATGTTTGATGAATGAATTATGTGTCTTTTTCTATAACTTGATCACTATGTAAACGATTGTTACTACGTATCTTATGTATCTCTTTGTCTGTCAGATATATTTTGGGTATGTTTAACACAATTCCCCATTAAACATTTTTTAAGGGGGGAACTAAGTCTCTGAAATAAGGTAAAAAAAAGGTTTCAGACTTAGACCGTTCTAGTGAGGCATGTCGGAGATATGGTGGTTAAAGGACAACTGCACTGTCCAAGCTTCGCCTTGCCTCAGTCTGGGATCTGTCCAATAGAAAAAATGCGCTTCTTGAGCGTGTTTACCATTGGATAGACTTGGGCCAAAAGGGGGCGAAGCGACATTAAACAGTCGTCCTTTAAAGTTATGTTTCCTGCTCTTTTATCTTCACCCGAAAATCCCCTATTGATTGACAGACAATCAGGTCGCCTGCCTCACGCACGGTAAAAAGCGTAAATATGTTAGCCAATTGGTTGATCACCTGGGTCGCTGCTGTCCGTGCGCTGCGATACGTAAATCAAAGCGCACGCAAAGCAATAGTGCCCGAAATCATGCGCTATTGCGTGCGTTGTCCGGTGTGCTAGTACACGTTGTAGAAGAAACACGTCGAGGAGGGGGCACGTTTAGACCCCCGAAACGTTGTGATCTATGTGAGTCACTAATAGAAATGCCTAACTTGCAAGCTCGTTGCTCGAGATCGCAATTTTCGAAAAAACTAGAAATTCGAAATCGCGGCGTACCAATAAAATGAAAAATCCTCGAAATAAACGAGAAATCCACGTTCGGAGTTCGGAAGGCCGTAAATCCAAAATCCTGAAAAACGCCGTTCCGAATGTAAATCCGCAGGATCCGGTTCGGATCCGAACCGGCCATCCCGACTCCTAATTATAATTGTTCTTGGAGTGCGACCCTCAACGTTCTGCTCTTCTTCGATAAACCTGTCCACCATGGTTGGATATTGTGAAACACCACACTGTTACGATGCAGAGGAGGGTTGGATATTGGTAAGACCAACACTTAGTACGATGCAGAGGAAGGGTGGATTGTGAGATAAGCACCCACACTTAGTACGAGTGCAGAGGAAGGGTTGGATATTGTGAGGAGTAAGCACACCCACACTTGAAGTAGAGTGGCAGACGTGAGAGAGGGGTCTGGATATTGTGAGGAGTAAATCACCCACACTTTAGTACGAGTGCAGAGGAAGGTTGGATATTGTAGTAGCACCCACACTTAGTACGAGTGCAGAGAGGGTTGGTATTGGTGAGTAGCACGCCACACTCTAGTACGAGTGCAGAGGAAGGGTTGGATGGTGAGGGATAAGCCCCCCCTAGTACGATGCAGAGGAAGGGTGGATATTGTTAGTAGCACCCACACTTAGTCGAGTCAGGTAAGGTGGATATGGGAGGAGTTAAGCACCCCACTTAGTAACGATGCACAGGAAGGGTTGGATTTGTGAGTAAGCAACCCACACTTAGTACGAGTGCAGAGAGGGTGGATATTGTAGTAGCACCCACTGTACGATGCAGAGGAAGGGTGGATATGGTGAGGAGTAGCACCCACACTTAGTACGAGTGCAGAGGAAGGTTGGATATTGTGAGGGTAAGCAACCACACTTAGTACGAGTGCAGAGGAAGGGTTGGATATTGTGAGGAGTAAGCACCCACACTTAGTACGAGTGCAGAGGAAGGGTTGGATATTGTGAGGAGTAAGCACCCACACTTATACGAGTGCAGAGGGGGGTTGGATATTGTGAGGAGTAGCACCACACTTAGTACGAGTGCAGAGGAAGGGTTGATATTGTGAGGAGTAAGCACCCACCCTTAGTGTACAGTGAGCAGAGGAAGGGTTGGATATTGTGAGGAGTAAGCACCCACACTTAGTACGAGTGCAGAGGAAGGGTTGGATATTGTGAGGAGTAAGCACCACACTTAGTACGAGTGCAGAGGGAAGGTTGGATATTGTGAGGAGTAAGCACCCACACTTAGTACGAGTGCAGAGGAAGGGTTGGATATGTGAGGATAAGCACCACACTTAGTACAGAGTGCAGAGGAAGGGTTGGATTATTGTGAGTAAGCACCCACAATAGTCGAGTGCAGAGGAAGGGTTGGATAGAGGTTGGTATTGTGAGGAGTAAGCACCCACACTTAGTAGAGTGCAGAGGAAGTTTGGATATTGTGAGATGTATAGCACCCACCTTAGTACGAGTGCAGAGGAAGGGTTGATTTGGTGAGTAGTAGCACACCACATCTAGTACGAGTGCAGAGGAAGGGTTGGATATTGTGAGGAGTAAGTCACCCACACTTAGTACGAGTGCAGAGGAAGGGTTGGATATTGTGAGTAAGCACCCACACTTAGTACGAGTGCAGAGGAAGGGTTGGATATTGTGAGGAGTAAGCACCCACACTTAGTACGAGTGCAGAGGGAGGGTTGGATATTGGGTGAGGAGTAAGCACCACACTTAGACGAGTGCCAGGGAAGGGTTGGATATTGTAGGAGTAAGCACCACACTTAGTACGAGTGCAGAGGAAGGTTGGATATTGTGAGGAGTAAGCACCCACACTTAGTACGAGTGCAGAGAAGGGTTGGATTTGGGAGGAGTAAGCACCAAACCCACACTTAGTACGCGTGCAGAGGAAGGGTTGGATATTGTAGGAGTAAGCCCCACACTTAGTACGAGTGCAGAGGAAGGGTTGGTATTGTGAGGAGTAAAGCACCCACCACTTAGTACGAGTGCAAGAACCAGGGAACGGGTTTGGATATTGTGATAAGCACCCACACTTAGTACGGTGCAGAGGACGGGTGGATATTGTGAGGATAAGCACCCACACTTAGTACGAGTGCAGAGGAAGGTTGGATATTGTGAGGATTAGCACCCAACTAGTACGAGTGCAGAGGAAGGGTGTGGATATGTGAGGAGTAAGCACCCACACTTAGTACGAGTGCAGAGGAAGGGTTGGATATTGTGAGGAGTAGCACCCACATTAGTACGAGTGCAGAGGAAGGGTGGATATTGTGAGGAGTAAGCACCACACTTAGTACGAGTGCAGAGGAAGGGTTGGATATTGTGAGGAGTAAGCACCCACACTTAGTACGAGTGCAGAGGAAGGTGTGGATATGTGAGTGAGTAAGCACCCACACTTAGTACGAGTGCAGAGGAAGGGTTGGATATTGTGAGGAGTAGCACCCACACTTAGTACGAGTGCAGAGGAGGGTTGGATATTGTGGGAGTAAGCACCCACACTTAGTACGAGTGCAGAGGAAGGGTTGGATATTGTGAGTAACCGCCCCACCACTTAGTACGAGTGCAGAGAAGGGTTGGATGTTTGAGGAGTAAGCACCCACACTTATACGAGTGCAGAGGAAGGTTGGATTTGTGAGGTAAGCACCCACACTTAGTACGAGTGCAGAGGAAAGGGTTGATATTGTGAGGAGTAAGCACCCACACTTAGTACGAGTGCAGAGAAGGAGTTGGATATTGGGAGTAAGCACCCACACTTAGTACGAGTGCAGAGGAAGGGTTGGATATGGTGATGAGTAAACCCACACTTAGTACGTATGCAGAGGAAGGGTTGGATATTGTGAGGAGTAAGCACCCACACTTAGTACGAGTGCAGAGGAAGGGTTGGATATTGTGAGGATAAGCACCCACACTAGTACGAGTGCAAGAGGAAGGGTTGGATATTGTGAGTAAGCACACCCACTTAGTACGAGTGCAGAGGAAGGTTGGATATTGTGAGAGTAAGCACCACACACTTAGTACGAGTGCAAGAGAAGGTGGATATTGTAGTAAGCACCCCACTTCGTACGAGTGCAGAGGAAGGGTTGGATATGGTGAGTAAGCACCCACACTTAGTACGAGTGCAGAGGAAGGGTTTGGATATTGTGAGGAGTAAGCACCCACACTTAGTACGAGTGCAGAGGAAGGGTTGGATATTGTGAGTAAGCACCCACCCTTAGTACGATGTGAAGAGGAAGGGTTGGATATTGTGAGAGTAAGCCCACACTTCGTACGAGTGCAGAGGAAGGGTTGGATATTGTGAGTAAGCACCCACACTTAGTACGAGTGCAGAGGAAGGGTGGATATTGTGAGGTAAGCACACACCACTTAGTACGAGTGCAGAGGAGGGTTGGATATTGTGAGGTAAGCACCCACACTTAGTACGAGTGCAGAGGAAGGGTTGGATTATTGTGAGTAAGCACCCACACTTAGTACGAGTGCGAGTGAAGGGTTGGATATTGTGAGGTAGTAAGCATCCCCACTTAGTACGAGTGCAGAGGAAGGGTTGGATATTGTGAGAGCACCCCACACTTAGTACGAGTGCAGAGAAGGGTTGGATACTTGTGAGGATAAGCATCCACACCTGTATACATGCAGAGGAAGGGTTGGATATTGTGAGTAAGCACCCCACACTTAGTAAGCCAATTGGAGAATGCAGAGGATATTTTGTAGTACACTTTGTAGTGGGGCCTCAGCCTAAAATGGAGATTCATCAAATAAATAAAAAAGGCTAATGCTAAGGCGACTTAACAAACTGTATTGTCATCACCATTAATAGAATCGCTTTCTGCTTTTTCGGGGGTGAGAGTTACTGAGAATTGGTTGCAAGATGGAGAACGGGAACAAAAGATTTTTATGACTTCCAATCTATCACTGGTCGTCTGAAGAAAGGGAACGGCTCAGAGCGAACGTGGTGTATCTCTCGCTGTGAGAGCAATGGTCAAATGCTCCCTATATGCACGCGCAGAGGCCAAATGCATTGCTGAAAGACTATAAGAAATATAATTATTTAGCTTAGTAAGAGAGACGGTTTGTCCCAGGAGGGAGTGAAGGGAAGAAGCTGCCTTAGCAATACAAGTACAAATGATCAACCCAAAGGAAATTAGCACTTCCCTGCCCAAGGTGCACATCGAGTCTTTAGTGGGTTGTTGAAGTAAACACGTTAACTCTTGCAATGACCAGAGGAAACGTTATATTACAAATGTCGGCATTTTAACCGCTCGGGGTTATTGATACTCTTAATGTTAGTATGAAGGGGTTACACATGGCTAATGCACAAAACACTGTGCATTAAAACCGGGACAATGCCCCAGGAGCCCAACCTGGTCCCCTTTTCTGGCTCTAATCTTACAGCCCAACGATTCTGCTCATATCCATTCAACATAAATAAATCAACAATTTTTGTCATGGGGAAATTCCATATAACCAGATTATTCTATTACCAAAAGAGAAATGCACACATCCTGATGGTCCCACAAGACCCTTCATAATGACTATAAACGCTTTGATCTGACCCTAAAAGAAGCTAATAAATGGCAGGATTCTCCCTTTAATCTGGCCCGAAGAAGCTGGTAAATGGCAGATTCTCCCTTTAATCCTGGCCCTGAAAGAACTGGTAAAATGGCAGGATCTCCCTTAATCTGGCCCTGACAAGAACTGGTCCTGGCCGGTTCTCCCTTGAATCTGGCCCTTAAGAAGCTATAAATGGCAGGATTCTCCCTTTAATCTGGGCCCTGAAAGAAGCTAATAAATGGCAGGATTCTCCCTTTAAATCTGGCCCTGAAAGAGCTGGTAATGGCAGGATTGCTCCCTTTAATCTGGCCTGAAAGAAGCAATAATGGCGGATTCTCCCTTTAATCTGGCCCTGAATAAACTGGTAAGGCAGGATCTCCCTTTAATCTGGCCTGAAGAGCCTGTAACTGGCAGATTCCCTCCCCTTTAATCTGGCCCTGAAAGAAGCTGGTAAATGGACGGAGTCTCCCTTTACTCTGGCCCTGAAGAAGCTGTGTAAATGTCAGGATTCCCCTTTAATCTGGTCCGAAAAAAGCTAATAAATGGGCAGGATTCTCCCTTTAAAATCTGGCCCTGAAAGATCTGGTAAATGGCAGATCTCCCTTTAATAATCTGGCCCTGAAGAAACTGGTAAATGGCAAGAGTCCTCCCTTTAATCTGGCCCTGAAAGAAGCTAATAAATGGCAGGAATTCTCCCTTTAATCTGGCCCTGAAAGAAGTAATAAATTGGGCAGAATTATCCCTTTTATCTGGCCCGAAAGAAGCTAATAAATGGGCAGGGCTTCTCCCTTTAATCTGGCCCTGAACGAAGCTAAATAAATGGGCATGATTCTCCCCTTTAATATCTGGGCCTGGCCCTGAAGAACTTGGTAAATGGCAGGATGCTCCCTTTAATCTGGCCCTGAAAGAACTCGGTAAATGGAGGAATCTCCCTTTAATCTGGCCCTGAAAGAAGCTATAAAATGGCAGGATTCTCCCTTTATTCTGGCCCGGAAAGAAACTGGTAAATGGCAGATTCTCCCTTTATTAATAATTATTAAAAAAATAAAAAAAAAAAAAAAAAAAAATACAAAATAAAAAAATAAAAAAAAATAATTAATAATAAAATTTCCTCCCCACTCACCCTTCCTGACTCTACCCCTTCACTACTAACCCCCCCCCACTACCCCCCATCTCCTTTCACCCTACTCCCCCTTCCTTCCATAAACCCCCCCACCGCACACTCCCTCCCCCCCCCACTCCTCCACTCCCACCCTTCCACTTCACCCCCCCCCCCTCCCCTCTCCCTCCCCCCCCCTCCCCTTTCCCCCCCTCCCCCCCTCATTCATCACCCCCGCCCTTCCCCTCCCTCCTTCCCACCCCTTTCCTCCTCACCCCCCTCCTCCCCCCCCCTCCCCCCCCCCCCTCCCACTCCCCCCCCTCCCCCCCCTCCCCCCCACTTCCCCCCCCCCCCCCCCACTGCTGCCCCTGAATAGAAGCTGGTAAATGGCAGATTCTCCTATTAATCTGGCCCTGAAAGAAGCTTGTAAATGGCATGATTCTCCCTTTAAAATCTGGCCCTGAAATTACTGGTAAATGCAGGATTCCCTCCCCTTTAATCTGGCCCTGAAAAGCTGGTAAATGACAGGATTCTCCCCTTTAATCTGGCCCTAAAGAAGCTAATCAATGGCGGATTCTCCCTTAATCTGGCCCTGAAAGAAGCTGTAATGGCAGGATTCCTCCCTTTTACTCTGGGCCCGAAGAAGCGGTAAATGCAGGATTTCGCCTTTAATCTTGGCCCTGAAAGGTAGCTGGTATGCAGGATTCTCCCTTTAAATCTGGTCCCTGAAAGAAGCTGGTAAATGGCAGGATTCTCCCTTTAATCTGCCCTTAAATAAGCTGGTAAAAATGGCAAGAATTCTCTCTTTAAATGGCCCTGACAGGAAGCTGGCAAATGTCCGGATTCCTCCATAAATCTGGCCCTGAAATCATTGGTAATTGGCAGGATATCCCTTTAATCTGTCCTGAAAGAAGCTGGTAAATGGCAGGATTCTCCCATTTAAATCTGGCCCTAAAATAAAATTGTTGAATGGCCAAATTCTCCCTTTAATCTGGCCCTTGAAGAAGCTGTACATGGCGGATTCTCCCTTCATCTGGCCCTGAAAGAAACTGGTAAATGGCAGGATTCTCCCTTTAACTGGCCCCTGAAAGAAGCTATAAATGGCAAGGATTCCCCTTTAATCTGGCCCTGAAAGAAGCTGGTATGGCCGGATTCTCCATTTAAGTCTGGCCCTAAAATAAATTGTTGAATGGCAGGATTCTCCGTTTAAATCTGGCCCTGAAAGAACTGGTAAATGGCAGGATTCTCCCTTTATCTGGCCCTGAAAAGAAGCTAATAATGGCAGAATTCCCCCTTAATCCTGCCCTGAAAGAGCGGTACAATGGCAGGATTCTTCCCTTTAATCTGGCCCTGAAAGAGCTTGTAAATGGCAACGGATTCTCCCTTTAGTCGGGCCCTGAAAGAAGTACTCTAATGTCAGGATTCTCCCTTTAATCTGCCCTGAGAGACGGCTATAAATAGCAGGATTCTCCTTTTAAATCTTGGCCCTGAAAGAAGTTGGTAAGTGCCACGTCTTTGTATAGAAGGGCACTTGCAGTTTTACAAACTGAATGCAATCCAGGGTCAGTAATAGTGTCAGTCCTGCTCTTTTCTCCCACGTTCAAGCTTCCCTGTTTTAATTGTTTTCGCTGGGTTCGTCATTTGTTACATGTCCAGATTAACACCAGATTTTTAGAACCCGCCTTTTACACTTAACTTGAGAACTCTAGAGGGTCCACAGACCCCCAAACCCCTGAAACCTGTGCAGATTTTCTGTTTTCAAGACCAAGACTGGGGAAGATTTAGGGGATTTTTGGTGCATTAATTCGGACAATTCTTCACCCTGTCCATCAAACTGAATAACTGACTAGCATCTAAGTGCATCCCATTTGGAAGGGGGAAGAGGAACATGGACTCTGAGAGTAAGAAATTTGTTTTCAGGTGAAATAAAA
>JAACNH010000020.1:0-35208 GCA_019447015.1 Hymenochirus boettgeri
GTGTATTGTTATAACTATAACAGTGTTATATCTACCATCTACTACATAATGACACGGCGTATTGTTATAACTATAACGTGTTATATCTACCATCTACTACATAATGACACGGTGTATTGTTATAACTATAACGGTGTTATATCTACCATCTACTACATAATGACACGGTGTATTGTTATAACTATAACTGTGTTATATCTACCATCTACTACATAATGACACGGTGTATTGTTATATCTATAGCAGTGTTATATCTACCATCTACTACATAATGACACTGGGTATTGTTATATCTATAGCAGTGTTATATCTACCATCTACTACATAATGACACGGTGTATTGTTATAACTATAGCAGTGTTATATCTACCATCTACTACATAATGACACGGTGTATTGTTATAACTATAACAGTGTTATATCTACCATCTACTACATAATGACACGGTGTATTGTTATAACTATAACAGTGTTATATCTACCATCTACTACATAATGACACGGTGTATTGTTATAACTATAACAGTGTTATATCTACCATATACTACATAATGACACGGCGTATTGTTATAACTATAACAGTGTTATATCTACCATCTACTACATAATGACACTGTGTATTGTTATAACTATAACGGTGTTATATCTACCATCTAATACATAATGACACGGTGTATTGTTATAATTATTGCAGTGTTACTGTATATATATGTTACTGTTACTGACATGGTGTATTATTATAGCTTGCTATGGATATCATCTAAGCCAAGGCAGTTATGTAGCTTAGGGAGAGGGGGGCCAAAAGAGCAAAAAGCCCTCCTCACTGAATCATAAAATTGAGAACACCTTCTTATAACAGAAGGCATCTTGCCATCTCATCTATATGATAGCATTTTTATTACCTCTGGTTTAATAACATGCAATATAGCCTAATATAATATATTTAGGCTTATTGCATGTTATAAGCCAGCGTTCTGGGACACAACATGCTATCTAATGGACATAAGGCAGTATTTGTCAATCTCCCCCCTTACTCTGGGGACAACTGGAGAAGAAATTAGATGTATGTGGGCAATGCTACTTACATAGCATGAGACTGCAAGATGCTCTTGTTATAAGAAGGTGTTTTCTCCATCTAAGCCACAAATCTTTGCTATGGTTTACACATTACCAACAAAGCTTGCTATGGTTACAACATTACCAAACTTGCTATGGTTATCACACTTAGCCAACAAAGCTTGCTATGGTTTATCACATAGCCAACAAAGCTTGCTATGGTTATCACCTTACCAAGCTTGCTGCTATGGTTATCACATTACCCAAGCTTGCTATGGTTATCACATTAGCCAACAAAGCTTGCTATGGTTACACTTAGCCAAGCTTGCTATGGTTATCACATTAGCCAACAGTTGCTATGGTTATCACATTAGCCAAGCTTGCTATGGTTATCACATTAGCCAAGCTTGCTATGGTTATCCATTACCAACAAAGCTGCTATGGTTTATCACATGTAGCCAACGCTTGCTATGGTTATCACATTAGCCAACAAAGCTTGCTATGGTTATCACATTAGCCAACAAAGCTTGCTATGGTTATCACATTAGCCAACAAAGCTTGCTATGGTTATCACATTAGCCAACAAAGCTTGCTATGGTATCACATTAGCCAAGCTTGCTATGGTTATCACATTAGCCAAGCTTGCTATGGTATCACATTAGCCAACAAAGCTTGCTATGGTTATCACCTTAGCCACAAAGCTTGCTATGGTTATCACATTAGCCAAGCTTGGCTATGGTTATCACATTAGCCAAGCTTGCTATGGGTTATCACATTAGCCAAGCTTGCTATGTTATCACATTAGCCAAGCTTGCTATGGTTATCACATTAGCCAACAAAAGCGTGCTATGGTTAATCCCATAGCCAAGCTTCCTATGGTTATCACATTAGCCAAGGCTTGCTATGGTTACACATTAGCCAACAAAGCTTGCTATGGTTACACATTAGCCCAAAGCTTGCTATGGTTATCACATTAGCCAACAAAGCTTGCTATGGTTTCACACTACAACAAAGCTTCTATGTTATCACACTTAGCCAAGCTTGCTATGGTTATCACATTAGCCACAAAGCTTGCTATGGTTATCACTTAGCCAACAAAGCTTGCTATGGTTATCACATTAGCCAAGCTTGCTATGGTTATCACATTAGCCAACTTGCTATGGTTATCACATTAGCCACAGCTTGGCTATGGTTTCACATTGCCACAAAGCTTCGCTGGTTATCACATTACGCCAACAAAGCTTGCTATGGTTATCCACATTAGCCAACAAAGCTTGCTATGGTTATCACATTAGCCAAGCTTGCTATGGTTATCACATTAGCCAACAAAGCTGTTGCTATGGTTATCACATTAGCCAACTTGCTATGGTTATCACATTAGCAACAAGCTTGCTATGGTTATCACATTAGCCAAGCTTGCTATGGTTATCACATTAGCCAAGCTTCTATGGTTATCACATTAGCCAACTTGCTATGGTTATCACATTAGCCAACAAGCTTGCTATGTTCACATTAGCCACAAGCTTAGTGGTTATCACATTGCCACAAAGCTTGCTATGGTTACTAAGCACATTAGCCAACAAAGCTTGCTATGGTTATCCACATTAGCACATTAGCCCTTGCTATGGTTTTCACATTAGCCAACAAGCTTGCTATGGTTATCACATTAGCCAAGCTTGCTATGGTTATCACATTAGCCAACAAGCTTGCTATTGTTATCACATTAGCCAACAAAAGCTTGCTATGGTTATCACATTAGCCCGCTTGCTATGGTTATCACATTAGCCACAAGCTTGCTATGGTTATCACATAGCCAACAAAGCTTGCTATGGGTTATCACATTAGCCAAGCTTGCTATGGTTATCACATTAAGCCAAGCTTGCTATGGTTATCACTTAGCCAACAAAGCTTGCTATGGTTATCACATTAGCCAAGCTTGCTATGGTATCACATTAGCCAAGCTTGCTATGGTTATCACATTAGCCAACAACAAAGCTTGCTATGGTTATCACATTAGCCAACTTGCTATGGTTATCACATTAGCCAAGCTTGCTATGGTTTATCACATTAGCCAAGCTTGCTATGGTTATCACATTAGCCAACAAAGCTTGCTATGGTTATCACATTAGCCAAGCTTGCTATGGTTATCACATTAGCCAAGCTTGCTATGGTTATCACATTAGCCAACAAAGCTTGCTATGGTTATCACATTAGCCAACAAAGCTTGCTATGTTATCACATTAGCCAAGCTTGCTATGGTTATCAACATTAGCCAAGCTTGCTATGGTTTATAATTAGCCAACAAAGCTTGCTATGGTTATCACATTAGCCAAGCTTGCTATGGTTATCACATTAGCCAAGCTTGCTATGGTTATCACATTAGTCAACAAAGCTTGCTATGGTTATCATCTTTAGTTGGGTACACATATTTGTAGCGAATAGAACAGATTCTATTGCCTACAGGTCTGGTACACACATCCCCGATGCACTCCCCACTTCCCAGGTGTGTTTCTCACCTTTACATCAACTTTGTTACATTTCATGTAAAATGATAATTCGGACAGTTGGAGAGCGGCAGTAACATCCATTCTGTACCTCTATTCATTCAGCCAGACTAAGACATTCAGCCATTTTCCCACCTAAACCTGGTCCTATCCCACCTTTTCCCATTTCTGTAGACAACACCCCCATTTACCCTATTCAGTCCGCACGTTATTATTGACCCCTCTCCTTTTCCAATCACATTAACTATGGTGCTAAAACCTGTCGCTTTTTTCTTTGAAACATTGCGAAGATCCGTAGATTCCTTTCTCTTCCAACTACTGCTATGCTTATCCGTGCTCTCATCCTATCACGCCTGGATTATTGTAACCTTCTGCTTTCTGGTCTTCCTGCTTCCCATCTTTCTCCGCTTCAGTCCACACTTAACTCTGCTGCACGCATTGTCTCGCTCTCTAGCAATCGGGAAATTAAATCTCCTTTGTGCCTACCTGGCTCCCCATTAAACAACGTAATATCTACAAAATCCTTCTCTTAACATTTAAATCCCTTGTATGACTTTTTGTATTCTATATTGTACAGCGCTGCACCCCCTAGTGGCGTTATATAAACATATACATACATACTGTATAATCTGTATTGTTATAATGTACAGCGCTGCGCCCCCTAGTGGCGGTATATATACATACATACTGTATAATCTGTATTGTTATAATTTACAGCGCTGTGTACCCAAGTGGCGCTATATAAATAAACATATACATACATACTGTATAATCTGTATTGTTATAATGTATAGTGCTGCGCCCCCTAGTGGCGATATATAAACATATACATACATACATAGATGATCCTGCTGTTAAATGGAGCTCAGATTTCTAAACATGGCCAATCCCACTATCCATAGGGTGACATACGGTAAACCTACGAAATAAATTCAGGATCCGGTGACTTTCAGATCCTCCCAGGGGAACTGCCCAGTTACTATTAACTAAAAGGCTAATCTATTTCCATTTATTTAAATGAGACATTTCCCCCATTTGGGTATCTTTGTTCCTCTCTCCCTGCGGAGTAAAAATGTCTCCGTAATAAAAAGAAAACATTGCGCTCTTTATAACGCTCTCACCACCAATTCCTTTCAGTCTCTTATGTGCAAACCTCTCCCATTCAACACCATGAATATTAATAGATTATATTTTATTTATACCAACAGTTTTCCTTACAGCCGTGTTGAAGAACAAGGAAAGAATCCCATGAATCCCTTACAGTCAATCGGATTTTTTTTCCCTATAAAACTTGATTGAAAAAAGAAAAAGAAATAACTTTGATTTTTAAACGGCAATCTCCTTTGCACAAATAAAGGGGATGGTATACAATGTTTCATGTTTTCTTTTTACAGCGTATACACACACCCTTGTAATCACAAAGAGATACAATGTATGTCTGGGAGAATCCCACTGAGCATGACGAAGCCAGTGACTTGGTACAGAAGGAGGAGCTAGGCAAAAAAAGAAACTGAATATAAATGTTTGAATCAATCGCAATGAACCGTTTCCTTTCTAATCAACCCGTTCCAAGCGTGCGTAAAAATGCGGTGCGTTTCTGCTATCTATTGCATGTGTTTCTACTTGCGTTTCGCAGGGGGTTATGGGTAATACTAAAATTGCATTTCCTGTTGATTGTGTCCGCTTCTATATGTTTTTGTTGGCTTTTTTATTCGCGATTACATTAAGCGCAATTTTTACAAAAATGGTCCACAAAATGGTGATCACATGCGGTGGGGTCTACTTCCCATGATTTACATTATAAATATAATGTCGCACGGATCACAAAATGCGTCAAAATTGCACTGTATCATGTGCGGCACATTAAAGGGTAAATTGGCCTTGAATAGCATTTCTATTGCAATACGACAGAGATCTGAGGTTGAATCTGGGATATTAATAACCAGAGTCAGGAAGCTTTATATTTATAAAGGATATTACTTTCAATATATAAATATATTAGATTTCTATCCCATATAATATATATCTATATCCGTGCTAGTGTAGTATTTAATTTAGATTTTATAAGGATATTACTGTGGGAATCTCTCTCTACCCATAATAAATATATAAGGGGTCTATAGCGGCATTGTAAGTGTAAGTATTTAATATTTCAAAGGATAGTAACTTTCATCCTCTATGCCGCTATGGGGACATCTAATTCCAGTGGCTAGAAGTAAGGAGTTTTGCTATTATATGAGAAGCAGATATTACTTCTCTCTATCCAACGAGATGGAATACAATGTCTATATCCGGCTATGTAGTATTTATATTTATAAAGGATCTTAGCTTCTCTCTATCGGCCATAAAGTACTATATATCTATAAAGTCCGTGCTAGTGGAGTATTAGTTCATATTATAAGGATATACTTTCTCTATCCCATAGGTACTATAGGGTAGTCTAGTAGTCCGTGTCTATGTGTAGTAATTTATAATTATAAAGGAATTTACTGCTCTTAGGGGGTCGCCGTCTAAATAGGGGGGTCTATATCCGTGCGGTAGGTGTAGTCGTTTATATAATATAAGCTGCGTATATAACTTCTCTCATATCGCATATGAATACAGTAGCATACTATCCGTGCTAATGTGAGTATTTAATTATAACAGAAGATTAACTTCGTCCTACACATCCCAAACTATAAAAATATATATCTATATCGTGCATAGTGTAGTTATTCAAATATAGTTTACATAAGGTGATATATAACTGTCTCGTGCTGCCATATATGATATAAGTACTAGTATCCGTGGCTAGGGTGGGATAAGATTTATATTTATAGAAGGATATTACCTCTCTCTATCCCATATAATAGTGTATCTATTAAATGAAAAACCGTGGACCAAGATAAAGTATAGTCTTTATGGAATTTATAAAAGGATTTACTTCCTCTCTATCCCAATCGAATTATATTATATCCGTGCTCCTAAGTGTAGTATTTTATTTATAAAGGAAATAATAACTTCTCTAATATCCACGATATAATCGGTATGGAGGGTCGTATCAATCTATAGTACCGTGCTAGTGTAGTATTTATATTATAAAGGAATATTACTCTCTCTATCCAATAATATTATCTCATAAATATCCGTGCTAGTGTAGTATTTATACTTATAAAGGAGATTAAAAAACATAAATCTCTCTATACATCCCATATAACTAACGATTGCTGTCTGTGGTAGGTCGCATAGATGGTCATATGCTTTTCAGGCACCGAGTTTTTCACTTTTGCACAATGGTTTTGTAAACGACGACATATTTCTAGTTAACATCGAAGTACATAGGGGGGGGGGGGGGGAAAAGGGACAAGCCGTACGCGGGGGAGAGGAGATAGAATTGGGGGCGTGAAAAATAGTCAGTTGACAAAAAGTGAGCAACTAAAGAGAGGTGAAGGTTGGGGAGGGCGTAAGATGGACGTATAGTGACTTTAATGACAGAACCTCCAACATAACTAAGAATTACTATGTAACGTTTATAGGGGCGACCATTTAATCTGCGGGTAAGGAGGGGGAGTATAAAAAGGTTGGACTAGATGGTAACGTATTCGTAATGGTTGGAGCGCAACCTCACAATAAACTTAAAAAAATGTTACTTGTAACGCGAATCGTTATAACATGGCATTATGTGTAAGGGTTAAAAGGTGACCTAGATGGGGGAGACGTAGTGTTGCTATATACAACCTTCCATAACTATGTTACTATGTCACTGTGTATACACCATTATGGGTAATGGTATGGGAGGGGAAGGTTTGGACTAGAATGGACGGTGCATGTCTTTATAAAACCTCCAATCCTATGTTGCTAGTAACTGTTTATACAGCCATTATGGGAGGGTTAACGGTTAATTTGTGAGACAGGATGGGACCAGCGTAATAGTCTTAGTATAAAAAAGCCAAAGAAAAACCGGAAAACGAGATCGACACATAACTAGTTACTATGTAACTGTTAGGTAAGACAGACTTATGGGGTAGGTATAAAGGTAATGGGAGCTAACGAATGTAAACGGATGTGCGATTTAGTCAAAAAGAGCTCCAAGGGGACGCAAAAATATTGGGTTTACTATGAAAAAAAATAACTGTTATACAGACATTATGGGGGAGTAGAGGGTATAAAAGGTGGGAATAGAGGAGCGTAGATAGTGGGGAGGGCTATGGGTCTTAATACAAAGCGCTCCAATAAAGGGCGTAATGTGTTCCCTTATGGTACACGTTATCAAAGGTCAGAGCAGTAAAATGATGGGATAGGGGGTTTAATAAAAAAGGTTAAGGACAATGGAGTGGACGGTAGTAAGTTGCTTTGAGACAAAGACCTCCAGCGTGACGGGTATGTGTTACTAAATAGACTACCTGGTTGTTTAGGGCATGTGCCTTGTGGGTGGTGGTGTCTGGGTGGGGGGAAAAATATAAGGATGGTGAGGACAATAGAGGTGGACGTATTCATTTATATAACCGTCCAATACTATGTACTATGTAAAGCTGAATGTGGTAGAGCGAAAGACGGCATATGGGTAGGGTAGGTGGAAGGAATATGAACTAGATGAGGACGTCTGGTGTGCGTTTATACAACAGACCTTCCAAAAGTACATAGTTCGTTACTATGTAACTGGTTAGGGTACAGACATTTATGGGTAGGGTATAAAGGTTATAAAGACTGGTGACGTAGATCTTTATACACCAAATCACACAATCCGGTAGGGGGTTATAGTGAGTAACTGGTTAAAAATAAAAACAGACCTTATGGGGGGGGTAGGGTATAACAGTTGAATGAGATGGACGTATGTCTTTATACGAAAGCCACTCCAATACTCGAAATGGTTACTAATGTAAAGACTGTAGGATTATAGGCAGACATTATGGTGTAAGAGTTATAAAGGTTGAGGACGTATATGGACGTATGTCTTTATACAACCTACAATACTATGGTTAGCTATGACACTGTGTTATAGACAGACATTAGGGTGGTAGGATTGGAAAAACTAACGAATGTGTGCAAGATGGACGAATGTCTTATATAAACAACCAGGTCCAAAAGACAATGATGTGTTTAGGGAGACGATAAATTACTTTATATCGACATTATGGGTAGGTAAAATAAAGGTTGGACTAGTGGGACGTTGTCTTTATACAACCGCCAATACTATTACATGGACACTGTTATAACAGACATTAGGGTAGGTCGGTATAGGTTGACGTAAATGGACGTATGTCTTTAACGGAGCCTCCAAAATAACTATTTAGCCTGTCTCATTATAAGCAGGAATTATGGTAGGTATATCTAAGGGGTTAGTACGTATGGAACGTAGATGTCTTTAATAACCAAACCTCCAATAAGTACTATGGGGTTATATGTACCTTTATACATACTTATGGGTAGGGTATAAAGTTGGACTAAGGGGACGTTGCATTATACAAACCGAGGGCGAGGGTCCGGAAATACTAAGTTACTATTTAACTGGGATTAGAAATAAAAACTACAGAATGAAAAAAAAAAAAAAAGGTAGGGATGGGTCCGGAGAAGGGAAAACGTATAACGTAGGTATGGTGCTAGATGGTTAGAAGCGTACTGTCTTTATACTGTGACGCTCCGAATGTACTAATGGTTACTGATACGGAATAAGAGGGCTGTTATACAAAAACCAAAAAAAAATATGAATAGGGTAGGGTTAATAAAGTTGGTGACTAGAACAATGGAATGGAAACGATGAGTATGCGTTATTAACAGAATCTCCAAAGTGGAGACTTCTTGACGATGATAAACTACCTGTATCGCCGGTGACGTATGGGAATGGGGAAGGGGGAGGTATCAAAAGGTTGGAATGAGGGCTAGATGGACGTATGGTCTTTATATAACCAAATGCAACAATATAATGGTTAACGTAGTTAACTGTTATACATGAACATTAGATACTGGTAAGGTGTAAAGGTTGGACTAGAATAGGACGTATTCTTTATAACAACCTCGACCAGTAACGTGGGGAGGGTGAAAAAGATTAACGTAAATTTCAAACTGATATAAGCGACATAGCAATATACTGGTAGGGTATAAAATGACTAGTGGACTAGTGGACGTATGTACTTTATACAACCAATCCAATATATGTTTGTAGTAGATAGGTAACACGTAATAGACAGCCCGATACTTGTATGGGTATAAAAGATGTGGTATAGAAAACTAAGAATTGACGTATGTCTATATAAAGCAGTGGAACCGGAAATCCAATACTATGATTACACATATGTAACTGTTTAACAAGGCCATTATGAGGTAGGGTAAAAGGTTGGACTAGATGGAACGTATGTCTTTATACAACCATCCAATACTATGTTTAACAAAAAATGTAACCGTTAAAAGAACAGACCTTATGGGTATGGTTAATAAGTGTTAGGACTAAGATGGATTCACTTATGTCTAAAAATATACAAACCTCGCAAATAGCTATGTATTAAACTATGTAACATGTTATACGACATTATTCTGTAGGGGTATAAGGTTTGGACTAGATGGCTGTATGTCCTAAGGGTGGGGGGGTGATACAAAACATACGGATAACCCAATAACTATGGTAGCTAGTGAAAATACAGGTTATGCAGGTGGCAGGGACAGTGGGGGGATGAGGTAGGGTATAAAAAGGTTATTGGAACAGATGGCCGTATGTCTTAAATAAGTCAACCTCCAATCCTACGTATGGTAAGTTCACGTATTAAAATAAAAAAAAACTGTTTAGACCCAGAGAGACCACCCCGCCCTTAAATGGGTAGGAGAATGGTAAAGGTTAGTACGAGATAGGAACATCTATGTGCTGGGGTGATCACAACACTCCAAAGCGTAAGATGTGAATCACTAATTATAACTGGTGTATGGGGAAGGGCAGGAAGCAAATAGGGATGGTGTAGAAAAAGGTTGAATAGGACTAGACGGGACTGGACTGGTCTTGGGAGAGGTATACAAGCGCTCCAATCCTAATTTAATACGTTAGATGTAGGCGCCGGTGGTTGGCTGGGTGGGAAAACAGAGCGCGGACCATTCTGGGTCGGAAAAAGTGTATACGGTTGGACTAGATGGACGTGTATGTCTTTTAATACCCCTCGGGGGCGAGTCCGTATGTTGCTATGTAACTGTTATAGACCTCGCATTGATGGGTAAGTGGGTGAATAGGTTTGGACTTATAAGACATTAACGTAGTATAGAGAGGCAAACACACACGTACGTATAGTTACTATGTAACTGGTTATAAAAACAACCTTAGGGGGGAGTAAGGAAAAAGGTATGAACAGGGAGGTGTGTTGACATAGATGGACGTAAGTCTGACATGGGACTCACCGAGGGGTCGCAAAAGAACAGTAATGTGGGGTAAACTATAAAGTGGGCTGGTTAATACAAACGGACATTATACTATGTAGGGTCTAATGTTGGACTAGATGGACGGATGTCTTTTATACGTGTCTGCGGGGCATGCTCCAAACTATGTTTACCTATGTAACTGTTATACAAGGGACCTTATGGTGGTAGGCAGTAGAATAAAGTGTTAGACTAGAGTGGGGACTAGGCCTTTATACAACCTCCTAATACTATGTGGGGGGGTAACTATGTTAACTGTTAAACAGTGGACATTATTGTAGGTCATGAAAGGGGTTGGACTATATGGACGTATTCTTGTAGAATACAACCCCAATAATACTAATGGTTTACATATGTAAGGAGGCTGTGTTAAGTGAGCACAGAGCCGATATGGGTAGGGTATAAAGGTTAGACTAGTATGAAGAAAACGTAGGAAGGCTTTCTACAGACCTCGCATACTAGGTTACGAGTAAGATGTAAACAGTGGGATAACAGGAAACCTTATGGGTGAGAAGGTAATAGATAAGGGTTGCAGGTAAATAGGTGGGCGACGTATGCTTATAATACAACATCCAATACTATGTTTACTATGTAACTGTAACATACCATTGATGGGGGTGTGGGGTAATAAGGGTTGGAACTGCGGTGAATACTCGAAGACCTTATGCCTATTATACAAGCCAAAGTCCAATACATGTTTACTATTTAACTGTTAAACAGACCTTTATTGTTAGGGTATAAAGGGTTGGACTAGGACCTAAATAGACGGTATGCCGTTTGCATACAAAGCCTCGGGGAAAAGGACTAAGTTACTGAGTAAGCTGTATAAAAAACAGACATTTTTGACCAAAACCGGGAGCGAACTGACTTGTCTGCAAAGTGAACATTATGATGGCAGTTAAAACCCCGTCAGTGGCATGGTCACAGACTATCCAAGGCTAATCGTATAGGTTCATACTGAAGATCTTACAGTGTTACTTTAACTGTGAGTACGCGTGTTTACGGTCCTAACCCGTGCAAAGGTGGTGGGTATCCATGTAAAGGTGTAGCGGGAGAAAGCTCAGGAAAACCAATTTAAAACTGGTTGTACAGTGAATTCTGTCCCACTTCCTTAAAGTGGCAGGTGAAAGAAAATCAGGGCTAGGCAAGACATATGATTGGGGGGTCGGACAACAGACGATAATAGTACTAAATATAGGACAGAAGGTAAGGAGACGGGCCATCAGTTCTCACATCATCTATTTTAGTTATATGAAATGACAGCTAGGAGTCCGATAGAAAACCATTTAAAAAAAATTGCCGCCTAGCACTGATTGTAAACGGGGAGCAGGTGTCTGTGCAATCGCGTTCCACCCTGCCTTACACACCTGGCCGCTGGCTCGGGTGGCCAGCAGGGACATACGCAAACTTAGGTGCATCTCGAGATGTTGCAAGAAGTCCAGAGACTTATTAAAATGCTTATAGTGCATCTTGAAACGGATGGCTAGGGTGGGGCACTAAAGTTGATAAAATAAATAGCCTGGGGACGTTATGAATGTTTTTGACCGCAACGCACATATTATCATGAATAGCGTACCCGTTAAAAAATAGAGAGAGGAGTTAACAAAGCGATGCAAAGGTGGGAAGTCGTTCGATTTCACAGTGAAAGAGGGAGAGAGAGTAGGGGAAAAAAAGATGCGGGGAGCTGGCAAGCGGAAAATGGGTTGGGTGGCAGTTCATAATAGCGTAGATGTCGTGGATACAGAGGGAGAGTAACTGTGGGCAAAGCAACAAGGAATAAAGCAAAGAAGAAGAAACAGAACCTTAATGTAAACGCGGAAGAAGAACGCATTTCGAGAACGACATACCGGGGGTAGAAAAAAAGAAAAGAGGAAGCAAATTGAAGTGAGCAGCATGCCAAATGGAAAAGAGTGGGGGGGGGGAAAATCCACTAGGGCTGACATGTATGTAAATTAAAAGGTGTAAGACATAGAACACCAAGACTCTTCAGAGCGAAAGGGGCGAAAAAATATGAAGATATAACTGCAACTCGCGTTGGTGGTAAAAAATGGATGGGGGCTTTGCTTTTTAATTATTAGAGGACTGTTAGTTACTAATCGGCGGACAAGGGATGAGCAATTAATTAGGTAGAAAAAAAAAAAGGATAGATTTAACATCCTGGCAGGTGGCCCGGGTGATAGGTAAGAAAATAACTGACAAAAAAAAAATGCCCATTGACAAGTGAGGGAAGAAAGAGGAGATGAAGAGCGTTCAGAAAAAAAAAACGCTGGATTATAGAGCTTCCATATGGATTGTCAATCAGCACTGTCTGATTTAAAAACGTCGTCTGGATGGTCAATCAAGCCAACTTATCAGTGGGGGGTGTTACCGCCCACAAGTATCTTACGTCCAAAAAAGGATCCAGCCATGAAAGGGGAGGGGAGTGGACATGTGGGGTAGTGTGCAAGGGGCGTTCAAATGTTCTTTTAGACTAAATACTGGTACGACACATTACGGTAAAATTTCCAATACAAGGCTTTCCATAGGTGTCGGGGGATTAGTTTGGGTGTAAAATTTCAATAAACTATTGCCAGGTGGGGGTCCAACCATGATACAAACATAAAACTGGTGTACTTGTCCGTTATACTGCCGACACACATACCACAACCTGGATTATTATTAGATACATGGAAGTTGTAAAGATGTTACCATGATTGTCGAGTGAAAACCTGAATATTAAATGATACATTACTATTTCTGTTCTGAGAATGCTCCATGTAATACGCCTCCTTCCTCGCTCAACTGACGCTTTTTATCACAAACATACAATGAAAACCTACATAGGTTTGCAGGAAAAGCCGCGAAAGGTGTAACAGCAGATCCCAAATCAAATCATGATATGGCTGATGTCATGTACAGGGGATTTTGGGTCACCCATACTTGAGGGGTTTGCCTGCAGTTGTAAGGAGACAGGGAGCCAACGTGTAGCATAATAGGCGCGAAAGGTAAAGGGGAAAAAACGATATCAAAGAAGGTCACATAGTAATGGCAGGTGGTAGAGAGTGAGAGATGTTGCTAAGGTTATGACGAGGGGGTAGGGAAGATGGGGTCGGGGGAAACAGAAGGTAAAAAAATCAGGGGGAAAAACACTGACACAAGAAAATTACCAAGTGTCGAGGAGTATATGTAGGGGTGTGAGAGGCGAAAAAAACATCGCTATATTGTACTAATTGTAGAGGACCGAAGCTACCCCACCAAGAAATAAAAGGAACGCTGCAGAACACGATTAGCGTGGGGAACTACAGAACAGCGATCTGAAGAAGGATAAAAAACCAAGCGAGACAAACTGACAAAAAACCGCGCATCCTGAGGGGGGGGCCGTCACTGCTTGACGGCAACTGCGAAGCAAGGTGCCAATGGGTACCATCAGACAGCAACCAATCAAAGAGATGTTACTAAAAAGTCCAAATACATGGGGGATTGCAAGTAAGTATTGCAGCGTGGTTTTAACAATAAACCAGGCTCATCGTTTGGAGGAGGTGGGCTAGTGTGCACAATACAAGATTTTAATGGGGGAATTAGGCAAAGGGGCCTGGCATCAGAGAGATCTCGAAAAAAAAAGAAAAAAAAACCACAAAGATATAAAAAGAATAGATAAGTGAGGGGGGAGGGGTCCCCAGCACAGGCAACTAAAGGGAAGGAGAAAAAAATACATAGTCGCCATGCTCAGAAAAAAGAGACATAGGAAGCTGAGGGGAGTAAGAACGATGGAAACCTTTCACACAGGATCCGTGTGCATCCTACCTCTTCACTTTCCTGGACTTTTGGAAGTCACGTGAGTGCGCAAGTAAGAACGCAAATAAGGAGCAGGTGGAGGATGATAACAGGTAAGGGATGTTTTTAACACTACACAGTGGTGCCATTAGTTGGACAATGTGTGTTATTTTTGGTGGGTGGACATGCCCTCTTAATAACACATAACGCCCTATATTCAATCCTTTCTAGCGCGTAATCGACCCTGCACACAGTTAGCGGATTACATCAACATGTCTCCAACTATAGAATAGGTCAATTGAACGGGCGAAGTAGGGAGGAAGAGCGGGGATAAGTCTGGCAATCGGGGGCCCATAATCGTTCTTTAAAACAATTAAAAAACACAATCAACCTGGGACAACACGTTTTGGGGTCCAAAATAGAGAATTAGAACAAAATACCAGTAAACGATCCTTCTCCCTCCAGACCATCTTGGGTATAACAACCGGGGGGGGAGGACCGGGATGGTAATGTCCACAAGACAAAGGAAAGAGGGGGGACAGGAACCACCTAACCGCCAGGCGCAATTTACGAGCTAAAGGAGGAATCCACAAGGCTGTGCGAGTTTTAATGAACGTTAAGAAGGAAAATACCAGACAAACAAAAGGGCAATCAACACTAAGAAACGACAAGGGTCCAAGCGGAATTGCAAAGTGCGTTGGTGGGGAGTGGGGAGGGAGGTGGGTAATCAACCTTGTCATGATGTAAATAAATATACAACCAAATCGTAGGAAAACGTGTTAGACAAAGCCGCCAGCCCCTTGATGCACCAGGAATAATGTGTATTTTCTAATTTACGTTGAAGAGTTCAGCTGGATGCCACACTTAACTAGGTGCAATAGGAAATGTAAACATATGGAAAGGAAGAACTTTTGGTTTGGAAAAGAAACAAACCACTAAAAAATATGAATAAACCCAGGTGTCTCCTCAGGGGGGCGATCTCCTGAATGGGAACCAGAGCGCTGTGCGTTGGCCTAGCGCGGAAAGAAGTACAAAACACAGGGGCGTGGTATGAAGCGCAGCTCAGAACTTTGGCATTAAAAGTGTGGGCAAGTGCTCTAAAGGAGATACAGTGATGGCACCAAAACGCCTGAAAACACTGGAAAAAACGCGACGTCAATCAGCCGACAAATGAAACAAAATAACATAAAAAGAAAGGACCAACTCAAACTCCACATTGAACTAGTTCGAAAGTTGTCGAACAACAAGACAACATCAAATAAAAACCGCAAAAAACGAACGAATAAAAGAGGAGGCCAGAGGACCCAAACAGCTAGAAGCCTGGGGAACTAACCCGTAAGCCCTCCCATCCCAACGCTTGCCTCGCAAAAAAATCCCAAAAATAAAAGGACTGACAGGAAATAAACAATAAAAATACGGTTAGAAAAACAAGCGGGATGAGGAAGTTAGTAAAGGTGTCAAAAGGGGCAAGAAACACGCAAGCGAAAAGCAATAACGTGACTCGGAAAAAAAAAAAAATGAAGAAAAAGAAGGGCGGGAAGCGAGAGGGGGGACGACAGGCTATTAAGACAATAAAAAGACGAAGGTTTTGTGGAAAAGGTAGACACGCGAAACAAAAGGGATATAGGAGGGTGTAAAGGGGCCGCCGCTCAGGCGGCAATGGGGAGGGGAAGAGTAGACGGAGGCATCGCGAACAAAAAAAAAGAATTAGGAAGGACTATGCGGAGGATCTTCCATTGTGTGCATGGTACGTCACAATTCTGTTAAGTTCAGTGGGTTCTGATAGGGGAGTTATCTAACGGAGCTGTTTGGTCTCACGCATTCTTCTGCTTATGTATTTTTTCTGCGTTTTCGGGCACACCTCCGACCGCCGGGCGCACGAGAACCCCCACGGGGCGTGTCGGGCCTCGGAGAAGGCGGTAAAGACGTCGGGGTACCAGGAGAAGAAGAAAGGGTATATCGGGTTGTGGCATCGTACCGCTGGGGCCAGAACCGCCGGATAAAACTACAAAGTGAGGGGGGGGGGGGGAAAATGTGCCGTTGTGAAACGATATATAGTCGCGCAGGGAAGATGACCAGATTGCGGAGGTGCTATAAGGGTCACACCAAAAAACCAAAAAGGGGGTCCAAGGGGAGACGAGTACAAGTCAACGACAACACACCCGCCACCTCCTTACCCGGGGACTAGAGAGGGTCAGACATGGGGGGAAAATCATGAGGATGGGGGACGGTATACGGGGTAAGATGGTGATAAAAGCAGGAATAAAGGAAGGGGGGGTACGAAGGGAAAGGGGAGAGAGGGAAGGAGAAGGTCAATGGAGGAAAGGGGCGTAAAGGGGGAGGGGGAATTTATAAATAAGTCGAATTTACGAGCACATGGGTTTGCTGGGTAAAAAAAAAAAACTTCGGGCGAAGATGATGCTTAGTGGTTTGCGTAGAGGTAACAGGCCTAGAGAAGAATATTGATACTTGTTATATTGTTCGGTCATAACGGCCTTAGAAAATGTGTGGAATGCGTAAGAAAGACACAAGAACCCCGCCTCGAAAAAGGTATTGGGGGTAGTCTTTTCAACCTAACCTAGAATGGTGATATCAAATTTGCGTAAGAAGAAGAGGAAAGCGGAGGCTAAAACAAGGAACGGAAAAAACGGGGGGCTTTTGCTATAACACACTCCGTGCCAAGGTACGTTCTTAAGAAAACAACAAAACCTTGAAAACCGAAGGGCGTAAGATCCTAATGAATAAGGCCGTAATAAACGCTCGGGAAATGGGGAAATCGCTGAGCGTGGAAACTCTTTACCTCTAAGAAACCTACGAATACAATATTTATATTTATAAAGGATATTACTTCTCTCTATCCCATATAATATCTATATCCGTGCTAGTGTAGTATTTATATTTATAAAGGATATTTATAAAGGATATTACTTCTCTCTATCCCATATAATATATATCTATATTCGTGCTAGTGTAGTATTTATATTTATAAAGGATATTACTTCTCTCTAAACCCCACATGCACAGGTTCATCATCTCTGACTACCCCTCCATTACTGTTGTTCCGCCATACCAAAGGTACTAAAGTAAAAAAAATTTTTTACCAATCATCAAAAAGAGATTGTTTTTTTAACCCCCAACCCGACACAGGTCCCACACCCTACTGATCTACTTCATCCAGTACTTTTGCAACCATACGAACGTCAAAAAACAATATTGATCAATAATAAAAGGTTGTTGTTTTTTTTTTTTATTTCCAACCTGGGCCCGTACACCATGCCTACTGACCTCCCTTCTATTTTCACATGGCATCCCTATTAAAAGGTAACTATAGTAAAAAAAACCTTTTTTCTGTGGCACGCATACTTTAAAGATAACTATCTTCAAAACACGAAATTCTGATAAATAATCAAAAACTTTTTTCACCTTAACCCCCACGGCACAGTTACACACCCTATACTGACCCATAAACACCCCTGCCATTACTGTTGCAGCATATTAAAGTAAATAAGATTAAAAAAATGTAGACCATTCATCAAAAAGTTGTATTTTAATACTTTCAACCGGTCCGGCACACCCACCCTACTCACCTACCCTTCCATTCATGACACAAGCCATATTAAATGGTACTATAGTAAAAAAAAAAACTATTTTGACTAATCACAATACATTTTTTTAAGCCCCCAACCTAACCAGGTACACACTACTGCCTACCCCTTCCATTACATTGCAGCCATACTTACAGGTACTAAGTAAAACAAAAAACACTATTTTGACCGAATTCATTAAAAAAGTTTTATTTTTTAAAAACCCTCAACCCGACACCGGTACACACACCTACTGAGGGTTGCGTAGGCTGCTTTGTGGGGGGCCATTCTGTGGCAGACACATCTTAAAGGTAAACATGGGTCAAAATAAAATTTGATCAAATAATCAAAAAAGTTTGTTTTTTTAACTTCCAACCTTCCACGGTACATACAACACCACAACTAGGTACCCACTCCAGTCATGTGGCAATCATTTTAAATGTTAATATGTAAAAAAACAAAACATTTTGAACAATCAAATCAAAAAAGTTTGATGAAGTCTGTTATCCTCCAATCTACACGAGTAAACACAACCACCAACTGCCTACCTTTATTCCATCTGACCCGCCATATTTTAAAGGTAGGTAAAAACAACACTTCCTCATCATTGGCATTAGTTAGTTTTAAAAACATCTGGCAGCACAAACACCATTCCCTTCCAAAAATGCCCTTTTAAAGCCAATTTAAGTTTATACTTAAACTTTCCCTTCCTAGTTTCTGATTGATGTTTACATGTGTTTATCAATGGGGTGGTTTTTCCTGGAACATATAAGTAGTAACAGTATATTTTCAATGTTAATACTGATTGTCAGCATGTTTAACATTACTAATTCATATATTTTAGGGAATAGTAACCATGATATATTATTATTTTTATTACTGATTCATATATGAGATAATGTACCACTTACGTGTATATATAAGTATAATGTTCCCCTTAACCGTGTATATGTAAGGGATAATGTACCGCTTACAGTGTACTATATAAACTGATAATGTTCCCCTTACAAGTGTTCTATATATGGATACTGTTCCCCTTACAGTGGAATATATAAGGGATAATGTTCCCCTACAGTATAATCTATAAGGGATAATTTCCCCTTACATGTAATATAATCATGGGATATGTTCCCCTTACAGTGTAATATATATGAGGGGATAATTTCCCCTTAACAAGTGAGTATTAGAGGGATAATTTCCCCCTTAGAGTATAATATAAAGGGATAAGTTCCCCTTACAATGTTGTATAAGGGATAATGTCCCCTTACAGTGTAATGTAAGGGTAATTTACACCGCTTACAGTGTATTATATAACGGATAATGTTCCCCTTACAGTGTTATATATCTGGGATAATGTTCCCCATTACAGTGTATATATATGGATCCATGTTCCCCTGACAATGTATATATATGGGATAATTTCCCCCTTACAGTGTATATATAAGGATAATGTTCCCCTAACAGTGTAATATATAATGGATAATGTTCCCCTTACAGTGTAATATATATGGGATAATTTCCCCCCTTACAGTGTAATATATAATGGATCAATGTTTCCCCCCTAGAGTATATATATATGGGATAATTTCCCCTTACAGTGAATATATAATTGATAATGTTCCCCTTACAGTGTAATATATAATGGACTATGTTCCCTTCACGTGGATATTAAGGGATAATTCCCCTTACATGTAATTATATAAGGGATAATGTTTCCCCTTTACATTGTATATATAAGGGATAATGTTCCCCTTACAGTGGTAATATATAAGGATAATATACCCTTACATGTAATATAAAGGGGATAATGTTCCCCTTAGAGTGTAATATATAATGGCTATGTTCCCCTTAACAGTGTAAATATATAAGGGATACTGTTCCCCTTACAGTGGTAAATATATAAGGGATAAGTTCCCCTTACATTGTATAATAAGGGGGGAAATTTAAAATAAAATTTAAAACCTACCCCTTACAGTGTAAAATATATAAGGGATAATGTGCCCCTAGAGTGTAATATATAAGGGATAAGTGCCCCTTACAGTGGAATTATAATGGATAAGTGTAAACACCCCTTACCAGTGAATATATAGGGCTTGTTCCCCCCTTACATTGTAATAATATAAGGGATTAATGTTCCCCTTACAGTGTATATATAAGTTAATATACCCGTTACAGTGTAATATAATAAGGGAGAATGTGCCCCTTATAGTTTAAATATATCGGGATAATGTGCCCCTTACAGTGTAATATATAAGGGATAATGTTCCCCTTACAGTGTACTATATAAGGATAATGTTCCCCTTACCGTGTAATATATACGGGATCATAATACCCCTTCGGTATATATAAAGGGATAATGGGCCCCTTAGAGTGTAATCTCTAAGGCGGATAATTTCCCTTACAGTGTAATAGATAAGGGGGTATGTTCCCCTTACCAAAAAAAGTGTAATATAAAGGGCTAATGTTCCCCTTACGTGGTAATCTAATAAGGGATTAATATCCTCCACCCCTTACGTGTACTATCAAGGGTAATGTTTTCCCCTTACAGGTAATATATCCGGGATAAATGTTCCCCTTACAGTGTAATATATAAGGGATAAATGTTTCCCCTTACCATTGTTATAGATAACGGGATAATGTTCCCCTTACAGTGTTATATATAAGGGATAATGTTCCCTTACAGTATAATATATAGGATAATTTTCCCATTAACAGTGTATATATAAGGTAATTTCCCCCTTACAGTGTACTATAATTAAAGGTAAATGTTCCCCTTACCAGTGGTAATATATAAGGATAATGTCCCTTACAGTGTAAAAGATTAAGGGATCTGGTTCCCCTTACATTGTAATATATAAGGTAATGTTTTCCCCTTCAGTGTAATTATAAGGGATAATGTGCCCCCTTACAGTGTATATATACGGATAATGTTCCTCTTACAGTGTATATATAAGGATCATGTTTCTCCTTCAGTGTCATTATAAGGGATAATGTCCCCGTACGTGTATAATAAGGATAATGTTCCCCTTACATTTTAATTTAAGGGATAATGTTCCCCTTACAGTATATATATAAGGGATTATGTTCCCCTTACAGTGTAATATATAAGGGATAATTTCCCCTTACAGTGTAATATATAAGGATAATGTTCCCCTTACAGTATAATATATATAAGGATAATTTTCCCATTAAAGTTGGTATTATATAGGTATAATGTTCCCCTTTACAGTGTATCTATAAGGGATAATGTTCCCCTTTACCGTGTAATATTAAGGGATAATGTTCATTCACCTTACAGTTAAAGATAAGGGCGTTATACAGACATTATGGGTAGGGTATAAAGGTTGGACTAGATGGACATATGTCTTTATACAACCTCCAATACTATGTTACTATGTAACTGTTATACAGACATAATGGGTAGGGTATAAAGGTTGGACTAGGTGAAGGATGGAGGGATACAACCTCCAATACATGTTACTATGTAACTGTTATACAGACATTATGGGTAGGGTATAAAGGTTGGACTAGATGGACGTATGTCTTTATACAACCTCCAAACTATGTTACTATGTAACTGTTATACAGACTTATGGGTAGGGATAAAGGTTGGACTAGATGGACGTATGTCTTTATACACCTCCAATACTATGTTACTATGTAACCGTTGATTATTTATATTTATAAAGGATATTACTTCTCTCTATCCCATATAATATCTATATCCGTGCTAGTGTAGTATTTATATTTATAAAGGATATTCTTAGCTTCTCTCTATCGGCCATAAAGTACTATATATCTATAAAGTCCGTGCTAGTGGAGTATTAGTTCATATTATAAGGATATACTTTCTCTATCCCATAGGTACTATAGGGTAGTCTAGTAGTCCGTGTCTATGTGTAGTAATTTATAATTATAAAGGAATTTACTGCTCTTAGGGGGTCGCCGTCTAAATAGGGGGGTCTATATCCGTGCGGTAGGTGTAGTCGTTTATATAATATAAGCTGCGTATATAACTTCTCTCATATCGCATATGAATACAGTAGCATACTATCCGTGCTAATGTGAGTATTTAATTATAACAGAAGATTAACTTCGTCCTACACATCCCAAACTATAAAAATATATATCTATATCGTGCATAGTGTAGTTATTCAAATATAGTTTACATAAGGTGATATATAACTGTCTCGTGCTGCCATATATGATATAAGTACTAGTATCCGTGGCTAGGGTGGGATAAGATTTATATTTATAGAAGGATATTACCTCTCTCTATCCCATATAATAGTGTATCTATTAAATGAAAAACCGTGGACCAAGATAAAGTATAGTCTTTATGGAATTTATAAAAGGATTTACTTCCTCTCTATCCCAATCGAATTATATTATATCCGTGCTCCTAAGTGTAGTATTTTATTTATAAAGGAAATAATAACTTCTCTAATATCCACGATATAATCGGTATGGAGGGTCGTATCAATCTATAGTACCGTGCTAGTGTAGTATTTATATTATAAAGGAATATTACTCTCTCTATCCAATAATATTATCTCATAAATATCCGTGCTAGTGTAGTATTTATACTTATAAAGGAGATTAAAAAACATAAATCTCTCTATACATCCCATATAACTAACGATTGCTGTCTGTGGTAGGTCGCATAGATGGTCATATGCTTTTCAGGCACCGAGTTTTTCACTTTTGCACAATGGTTTTGTAAACGACGACATATTTCTAGTTAACATCGAAGTACATAGGGGGGGGGGGGGGGAAAAGGGACAAGCCGTACGCGGGGGAGAGGAGATAGAATTGGGGGCGTGAAAAATAGTCAGTTGACAAAAAGTGAGCAACTAAAGAGAGGTGAAGGTTGGGGAGGGCGTAAGATGGACGTATAGTGACTTTAATGACAGAACCTCCAACATAACTAAGAATTACTATGTAACGTTTATAGGGGCGACCATTTAATCTGCGGGTAAGGAGGGGGAGTATAAAAAGGTTGGACTAGATGGTAACGTATTCGTAATGGTTGGAGCGCAACCTCACAATAAACTTAAAAAAATGTTACTTGTAACGCGAATCGTTATAACATGGCATTATGTGTAAGGGTTAAAAGGTGACCTAGATGGGGGAGACGTAGTGTTGCTATATACAACCTTCCATAACTATGTTACTATGTCACTGTGTATACACCATTATGGGTAATGGTATGGGAGGGGAAGGTTTGGACTAGAATGGACGGTGCATGTCTTTATAAAACCTCCAATCCTATGTTGCTAGTAACTGTTTATACAGCCATTATGGGAGGGTTAACGGTTAATTTGTGAGACAGGATGGGACCAGCGTAATAGTCTTAGTATAAAAAAGCCAAAGAAAAACCGGAAAACGAGATCGACACATAACTAGTTACTATGTAACTGTTAGGTAAGACAGACTTATGGGGTAGGTATAAAGGTAATGGGAGCTAACGAATGTAAACGGATGTGCGATTTAGTCAAAAAGAGCTCCAAGGGGACGCAAAAATATTGGGTTTACTATGAAAAAAAATAACTGTTATACAGACATTATGGGGGAGTAGAGGGTATAAAAGGTGGGAATAGAGGAGCGTAGATAGTGGGGAGGGCTATGGGTCTTAATACAAAGCGCTCCAATAAAGGGCGTAATGTGTTCCCTTATGGTACACGTTATCAAAGGTCAGAGCAGTAAAATGATGGGATAGGGGGTTTAATAAAAAAGGTTAAGGACAATGGAGTGGACGGTAGTAAGTTGCTTTGAGACAAAGACCTCCAGCGTGACGGGTATGTGTTACTAAATAGACTACCTGGTTGTTTAGGGCATGTGCCTTGTGGGTGGTGGTGTCTGGGTGGGGGGAAAAATATAAGGATGGTGAGGACAATAGAGGTGGACGTATTCATTTATATAACCGTCCAATACTATGTACTATGTAAAGCTGAATGTGGTAGAGCGAAAGACGGCATATGGGTAGGGTAGGTGGAAGGAATATGAACTAGATGAGGACGTCTGGTGTGCGTTTATACAACAGACCTTCCAAAAGTACATAGTTCGTTACTATGTAACTGGTTAGGGTACAGACATTTATGGGTAGGGTATAAAGGTTATAAAGACTGGTGACGTAGATCTTTATACACCAAATCACACAATCCGGTAGGGGGTTATAGTGAGTAACTGGTTAAAAATAAAAACAGACCTTATGGGGGGGGTAGGGTATAACAGTTGAATGAGATGGACGTATGTCTTTATACGAAAGCCACTCCAATACTCGAAATGGTTACTAATGTAAAGACTGTAGGATTATAGGCAGACATTATGGTGTAAGAGTTATAAAGGTTGAGGACGTATATGGACGTATGTCTTTATACAACCTACAATACTATGGTTAGCTATGACACTGTGTTATAGACAGACATTAGGGTGGTAGGATTGGAAAAACTAACGAATGTGTGCAAGATGGACGAATGTCTTATATAAACAACCAGGTCCAAAAGACAATGATGTGTTTAGGGAGACGATAAATTACTTTATATCGACATTATGGGTAGGTAAAATAAAGGTTGGACTAGTGGGACGTTGTCTTTATACAACCGCCAATACTATTACATGGACACTGTTATAACAGACATTAGGGTAGGTCGGTATAGGTTGACGTAAATGGACGTATGTCTTTAACGGAGCCTCCAAAATAACTATTTAGCCTGTCTCATTATAAGCAGGAATTATGGTAGGTATATCTAAGGGGTTAGTACGTATGGAACGTAGATGTCTTTAATAACCAAACCTCCAATAAGTACTATGGGGTTATATGTACCTTTATACATACTTATGGGTAGGGTATAAAGTTGGACTAAGGGGACGTTGCATTATACAAACCGAGGGCGAGGGTCCGGAAATACTAAGTTACTATTTAACTGGGATTAGAAATAAAAACTACAGAATGAAAAAAAAAAAAAAAGGTAGGGATGGGTCCGGAGAAGGGAAAACGTATAACGTAGGTATGGTGCTAGATGGTTAGAAGCGTACTGTCTTTATACTGTGACGCTCCGAATGTACTAATGGTTACTGATACGGAATAAGAGGGCTGTTATACAAAAACCAAAAAAAAATATGAATAGGGTAGGGTTAATAAAGTTGGTGACTAGAACAATGGAATGGAAACGATGAGTATGCGTTATTAACAGAATCTCCAAAGTGGAGACTTCTTGACGATGATAAACTACCTGTATCGCCGGTGACGTATGGGAATGGGGAAGGGGGAGGTATCAAAAGGTTGGAATGAGGGCTAGATGGACGTATGGTCTTTATATAACCAAATGCAACAATATAATGGTTAACGTAGTTAACTGTTATACATGAACATTAGATACTGGTAAGGTGTAAAGGTTGGACTAGAATAGGACGTATTCTTTATAACAACCTCGACCAGTAACGTGGGGAGGGTGAAAAAGATTAACGTAAATTTCAAACTGATATAAGCGACATAGCAATATACTGGTAGGGTATAAAATGACTAGTGGACTAGTGGACGTATGTACTTTATACAACCAATCCAATATATGTTTGTAGTAGATAGGTAACACGTAATAGACAGCCCGATACTTGTATGGGTATAAAAGATGTGGTATAGAAAACTAAGAATTGACGTATGTCTATATAAAGCAGTGGAACCGGAAATCCAATACTATGATTACACATATGTAACTGTTTAACAAGGCCATTATGAGGTAGGGTAAAAGGTTGGACTAGATGGAACGTATGTCTTTATACAACCATCCAATACTATGTTTAACAAAAAATGTAACCGTTAAAAGAACAGACCTTATGGGTATGGTTAATAAGTGTTAGGACTAAGATGGATTCACTTATGTCTAAAAATATACAAACCTCGCAAATAGCTATGTATTAAACTATGTAACATGTTATACGACATTATTCTGTAGGGGTATAAGGTTTGGACTAGATGGCTGTATGTCCTAAGGGTGGGGGGGTGATACAAAACATACGGATAACCCAATAACTATGGTAGCTAGTGAAAATACAGGTTATGCAGGTGGCAGGGACAGTGGGGGGATGAGGTAGGGTATAAAAAGGTTATTGGAACAGATGGCCGTATGTCTTAAATAAGTCAACCTCCAATCCTACGTATGGTAAGTTCACGTATTAAAATAAAAAAAAACTGTTTAGACCCAGAGAGACCACCCCGCCCTTAAATGGGTAGGAGAATGGTAAAGGTTAGTACGAGATAGGAACATCTATGTGCTGGGGTGATCACAACACTCCAAAGCGTAAGATGTGAATCACTAATTATAACTGGTGTATGGGGAAGGGCAGGAAGCAAATAGGGATGGTGTAGAAAAAGGTTGAATAGGACTAGACGGGACTGGACTGGTCTTGGGAGAGGTATACAAGCGCTCCAATCCTAATTTAATACGTTAGATGTAGGCGCCGGTGGTTGGCTGGGTGGGAAAACAGAGCGCGGACCATTCTGGGTCGGAAAAAGTGTATACGGTTGGACTAGATGGACGTGTATGTCTTTTAATACCCCTCGGGGGCGAGTCCGTATGTTGCTATGTAACTGTTATAGACCTCGCATTGATGGGTAAGTGGGTGAATAGGTTTGGACTTATAAGACATTAACGTAGTATAGAGAGGCAAACACACACGTACGTATAGTTACTATGTAACTGGTTATAAAAACAACCTTAGGGGGGAGTAAGGAAAAAGGTATGAACAGGGAGGTGTGTTGACATAGATGGACGTAAGTCTGACATGGGACTCACCGAGGGGTCGCAAAAGAACAGTAATGTGGGGTAAACTATAAAGTGGGCTGGTTAATACAAACGGACATTATACTATGTAGGGTCTAATGTTGGACTAGATGGACGGATGTCTTTTATACGTGTCTGCGGGGCATGCTCCAAACTATGTTTACCTATGTAACTGTTATACAAGGGACCTTATGGTGGTAGGCAGTAGAATAAAGTGTTAGACTAGAGTGGGGACTAGGCCTTTATACAACCTCCTAATACTATGTGGGGGGGTAACTATGTTAACTGTTAAACAGTGGACATTATTGTAGGTCATGAAAGGGGTTGGACTATATGGACGTATTCTTGTAGAATACAACCCCAATAATACTAATGGTTTACATATGTAAGGAGGCTGTGTTAAGTGAGCACAGAGCCGATATGGGTAGGGTATAAAGGTTAGACTAGTATGAAGAAAACGTAGGAAGGCTTTCTACAGACCTCGCATACTAGGTTACGAGTAAGATGTAAACAGTGGGATAACAGGAAACCTTATGGGTGAGAAGGTAATAGATAAGGGTTGCAGGTAAATAGGTGGGCGACGTATGCTTATAATACAACATCCAATACTATGTTTACTATGTAACTGTAACATACCATTGATGGGGGTGTGGGGTAATAAGGGTTGGAACTGCGGTGAATACTCGAAGACCTTATGCCTATTATACAAGCCAAAGTCCAATACATGTTTACTATTTAACTGTTAAACAGACCTTTATTGTTAGGGTATAAAGGGTTGGACTAGGACCTAAATAGACGGTATGCCGTTTGCATACAAAGCCTCGGGGAAAAGGACTAAGTTACTGAGTAAGCTGTATAAAAAACAGACATTTTTGACCAAAACCGGGAGCGAACTGACTTGTCTGCAAAGTGAACATTATGATGGCAGTTAAAACCCCGTCAGTGGCATGGTCACAGACTATCCAAGGCTAATCGTATAGGTTCATACTGAAGATCTTACAGTGTTACTTTAACTGTGAGTACGCGTGTTTACGGTCCTAACCCGTGCAAAGGTGGTGGGTATCCATGTAAAGGTGTAGCGGGAGAAAGCTCAGGAAAACCAATTTAAAACTGGTTGTACAGTGAATTCTGTCCCACTTCCTTAAAGTGGCAGGTGAAAGAAAATCAGGGCTAGGCAAGACATATGATTGGGGGGTCGGACAACAGACGATAATAGTACTAAATATAGGACAGAAGGTAAGGAGACGGGCCATCAGTTCTCACATCATCTATTTTAGTTATATGAAATGACAGCTAGGAGTCCGATAGAAAACCATTTAAAAAAAATTGCCGCCTAGCACTGATTGTAAACGGGGAGCAGGTGTCTGTGCAATCGCGTTCCACCCTGCCTTACACACCTGGCCGCTGGCTCGGGTGGCCAGCAGGGACATACGCAAACTTAGGTGCATCTCGAGATGTTGCAAGAAGTCCAGAGACTTATTAAAATGCTTATAGTGCATCTTGAAACGGATGGCTAGGGTGGGGCACTAAAGTTGATAAAATAAATAGCCTGGGGACGTTATGAATGTTTTTGACCGCAACGCACATATTATCATGAATAGCGTACCCGTTAAAAAATAGAGAGAGGAGTTAACAAAGCGATGCAAAGGTGGGAAGTCGTTCGATTTCACAGTGAAAGAGGGAGAGAGAGTAGGGGAAAAAAAGATGCGGGGAGCTGGCAAGCGGAAAATGGGTTGGGTGGCAGTTCATAATAGCGTAGATGTCGTGGATACAGAGGGAGAGTAACTGTGGGCAAAGCAACAAGGAATAAAGCAAAGAAGAAGAAACAGAACCTTAATGTAAACGCGGAAGAAGAACGCATTTCGAGAACGACATACCGGGGGTAGAAAAAAAGAAAAGAGGAAGCAAATTGAAGTGAGCAGCATGCCAAATGGAAAAGAGTGGGGGGGGGGAAAATCCACTAGGGCTGACATGTATGTAAATTAAAAGGTGTAAGACATAGAACACCAAGACTCTTCAGAGCGAAAGGGGCGAAAAAATATGAAGATATAACTGCAACTCGCGTTGGTGGTAAAAAATGGATGGGGGCTTTGCTTTTTAATTATTAGAGGACTGTTAGTTACTAATCGGCGGACAAGGGATGAGCAATTAATTAGGTAGAAAAAAAAAAAGGATAGATTTAACATCCTGGCAGGTGGCCCGGGTGATAGGTAAGAAAATAACTGACAAAAAAAAAATGCCCATTGACAAGTGAGGGAAGAAAGAGGAGATGAAGAGCGTTCAGAAAAAAAAAACGCTGGATTATAGAGCTTCCATATGGATTGTCAATCAGCACTGTCTGATTTAAAAACGTCGTCTGGATGGTCAATCAAGCCAACTTATCAGTGGGGGGTGTTACCGCCCACAAGTATCTTACGTCCAAAAAAGGATCCAGCCATGAAAGGGGAGGGGAGTGGACATGTGGGGTAGTGTGCAAGGGGCGTTCAAATGTTCTTTTAGACTAAATACTGGTACGACACATTACGGTAAAATTTCCAATACAAGGCTTTCCATAGGTGTCGGGGGATTAGTTTGGGTGTAAAATTTCAATAAACTATTGCCAGGTGGGGGTCCAACCATGATACAAACATAAAACTGGTGTACTTGTCCGTTATACTGCCGACACACATACCACAACCTGGATTATTATTAGATACATGGAAGTTGTAAAGATGTTACCATGATTGTCGAGTGAAAACCTGAATATTAAATGATACATTACTATTTCTGTTCTGAGAATGCTCCATGTAATACGCCTCCTTCCTCGCTCAACTGACGCTTTTTATCACAAACATACAATGAAAACCTACATAGGTTTGCAGGAAAAGCCGCGAAAGGTGTAACAGCAGATCCCAAATCAAATCATGATATGGCTGATGTCATGTACAGGGGATTTTGGGTCACCCATACTTGAGGGGTTTGCCTGCAGTTGTAAGGAGACAGGGAGCCAACGTGTAGCATAATAGGCGCGAAAGGTAAAGGGGAAAAAACGATATCAAAGAAGGTCACATAGTAATGGCAGGTGGTAGAGAGTGAGAGATGTTGCTAAGGTTATGACGAGGGGGTAGGGAAGATGGGGTCGGGGGAAACAGAAGGTAAAAAAATCAGGGGGAAAAACACTGACACAAGAAAATTACCAAGTGTCGAGGAGTATATGTAGGGGTGTGAGAGGCGAAAAAAACATCGCTATATTGTACTAATTGTAGAGGACCGAAGCTACCCCACCAAGAAATAAAAGGAACGCTGCAGAACACGATTAGCGTGGGGAACTACAGAACAGCGATCTGAAGAAGGATAAAAAACCAAGCGAGACAAACTGACAAAAAACCGCGCATCCTGAGGGGGGGGCCGTCACTGCTTGACGGCAACTGCGAAGCAAGGTGCCAATGGGTACCATCAGACAGCAACCAATCAAAGAGATGTTACTAAAAAGTCCAAATACATGGGGGATTGCAAGTAAGTATTGCAGCGTGGTTTTAACAATAAACCAGGCTCATCGTTTGGAGGAGGTGGGCTAGTGTGCACAATACAAGATTTTAATGGGGGAATTAGGCAAAGGGGCCTGGCATCAGAGAGATCTCGAAAAAAAAAGAAAAAAAAACCACAAAGATATAAAAAGAATAGATAAGTGAGGGGGGAGGGGTCCCCAGCACAGGCAACTAAAGGGAAGGAGAAAAAAATACATAGTCGCCATGCTCAGAAAAAAGAGACATAGGAAGCTGAGGGGAGTAAGAACGATGGAAACCTTTCACACAGGATCCGTGTGCATCCTACCTCTTCACTTTCCTGGACTTTTGGAAGTCACGTGAGTGCGCAAGTAAGAACGCAAATAAGGAGCAGGTGGAGGATGATAACAGGTAAGGGATGTTTTTAACACTACACAGTGGTGCCATTAGTTGGACAATGTGTGTTATTTTTGGTGGGTGGACATGCCCTCTTAATAACACATAACGCCCTATATTCAATCCTTTCTAGCGCGTAATCGACCCTGCACACAGTTAGCGGATTACATCAACATGTCTCCAACTATAGAATAGGTCAATTGAACGGGCGAAGTAGGGAGGAAGAGCGGGGATAAGTCTGGCAATCGGGGGCCCATAATCGTTCTTTAAAACAATTAAAAAACACAATCAACCTGGGACAACACGTTTTGGGGTCCAAAATAGAGAATTAGAACAAAATACCAGTAAACGATCCTTCTCCCTCCAGACCATCTTGGGTATAACAACCGGGGGGGGAGGACCGGGATGGTAATGTCCACAAGACAAAGGAAAGAGGGGGGACAGGAACCACCTAACCGCCAGGCGCAATTTACGAGCTAAAGGAGGAATCCACAAGGCTGTGCGAGTTTTAATGAACGTTAAGAAGGAAAATACCAGACAAACAAAAGGGCAATCAACACTAAGAAACGACAAGGGTCCAAGCGGAATTGCAAAGTGCGTTGGTGGGGAGTGGGGAGGGAGGTGGGTAATCAACCTTGTCATGATGTAAATAAATATACAACCAAATCGTAGGAAAACGTGTTAGACAAAGCCGCCAGCCCCTTGATGCACCAGGAATAATGTGTATTTTCTAATTTACGTTGAAGAGTTCAGCTGGATGCCACACTTAACTAGGTGCAATAGGAAATGTAAACATATGGAAAGGAAGAACTTTTGGTTTGGAAAAGAAACAAACCACTAAAAAATATGAATAAACCCAGGTGTCTCCTCAGGGGGGCGATCTCCTGAATGGGAACCAGAGCGCTGTGCGTTGGCCTAGCGCGGAAAGAAGTACAAAACACAGGGGCGTGGTATGAAGCGCAGCTCAGAACTTTGGCATTAAAAGTGTGGGCAAGTGCTCTAAAGGAGATACAGTGATGGCACCAAAACGCCTGAAAACACTGGAAAAAACGCGACGTCAATCAGCCGACAAATGAAACAAAATAACATAAAAAGAAAGGACCAACTCAAACTCCACATTGAACTAGTTCGAAAGTTGTCGAACAACAAGACAACATCAAATAAAAACCGCAAAAAACGAACGAATAAAAGAGGAGGCCAGAGGACCCAAACAGCTAGAAGCCTGGGGAACTAACCCGTAAGCCCTCCCATCCCAACGCTTGCCTCGCAAAAAAATCCCAAAAATAAAAGGACTGACAGGAAATAAACAATAAAAATACGGTTAGAAAAACAAGCGGGATGAGGAAGTTAGTAAAGGTGTCAAAAGGGGCAAGAAACACGCAAGCGAAAAGCAATAACGTGACTCGGAAAAAAAAAAAAATGAAGAAAAAGAAGGGCGGGAAGCGAGAGGGGGGACGACAGGCTATTAAGACAATAAAAAGACGAAGGTTTTGTGGAAAAGGTAGACACGCGAAACAAAAGGGATATAGGAGGGTGTAAAGGGGCCGCCGCTCAGGCGGCAATGGGGAGGGGAAGAGTAGACGGAGGCATCGCGAACAAAAAAAAAGAATTAGGAAGGACTATGCGGAGGATCTTCCATTGTGTGCATGGTACGTCACAATTCTGTTAAGTTCAGTGGGTTCTGATAGGGGAGTTATCTAACGGAGCTGTTTGGTCTCACGCATTCTTCTGCTTATGTATTTTTTCTGCGTTTTCGGGCACACCTCCGACCGCCGGGCGCACGAGAACCCCCACGGGGCGTGTCGGGCCTCGGAGAAGGCGGTAAAGACGTCGGGGTACCAGGAGAAGAAGAAAGGGTATATCGGGTTGTGGCATCGTACCGCTGGGGCCAGAACCGCCGGATAAAACTACAAAGTGAGGGGGGGGGGGGGAAAATGTGCCGTTGTGAAACGATATATAGTCGCGCAGGGAAGATGACCAGATTGCGGAGGTGCTATAAGGGTCACACCAAAAAACCAAAAAGGGGGTCCAAGGGGAGACGAGTACAAGTCAACGACAACACACCCGCCACCTCCTTACCCGGGGACTAGAGAGGGTCAGACATGGGGGGAAAATCATGAGGATGGGGGACGGTATACGGGGTAAGATGGTGATAAAAGCAGGAATAAAGGAAGGGGGGGTACGAAGGGAAAGGGGAGAGAGGGAAGGAGAAGGTCAATGGAGGAAAGGGGCGTAAAGGGGGAGGGGGAATTTATAAATAAGTCGAATTTACGAGCACATGGGTTTGCTGGGTAAAAAAAAAAAACTTCGGGCGAAGATGATGCTTAGTGGTTTGCGTAGAGGTAACAGGCCTAGAGAAGAATATTGATACTTGTTATATTGTTCGGTCATAACGGCCTTAGAAAATGTGTGGAATGCGTAAGAAAGACACAAGAACCCCGCCTCGAAAAAGGTATTGGGGGTAGTCTTTTCAACCTAACCTAGAATGGTGATATCAAATTTGCGTAAGAAGAAGAGGAAAGCGGAGGCTAAAACAAGGAACGGAAAAAACGGGGGGCTTTTGCTATAACACACTCCGTGCCAAGGTACGTTCTTAAGAAAACAACAAAACCTTGAAAACCGAAGGGCGTAAGATCCTAATGAATAAGGCCGTAATAAACGCTCGGGAAATGGGGAAATCGCTGAGCGTGGAAACTCTTTACCTCTAAGAAACCTACGAATACAAGTATTTATATTTATAAAGGATATTACTTCTCTCTATCCCATATAATAGATTCTGTCTGTATCGGTGGTCATATTGACTTTTCAGCACCGATTTTTTCACCTTTTGCACAATGGTTTGTAAACGACATATTTCTAGTTAACATTTCGGAAGTCATGCCGGACGCGTAGAATTTCGGAAAAAACTGTCCGTTCTGCCTATAAAGGTTGGACTAGATGGACGTATGTCTTTATACAACCTCCAATACTATGTTACTATGTAACCTGTTCATCAAGAATTTGGGCTAGGGTAAAAGGTTGGACTGGATGGACGTGATGTCTTATAAACCTCCAATACTGTTTATATGTAACTGTTATACAGACATTATGGGTAGGGTTAAAGGTTGGAAATAGATGGAAGTATGTTCTTTATACAACCTCCAACACTATGTTCTATGTAAACGTTATACAGACATTATGGGTTAGGGTATAAAGGTTGGACTAGATGGAGTATGTCTTTATACAACCTCCCATACCTATGTTACTATGGAACTGTTATACAGACATTATGGGTAGGGTATAACGGTTTGAATAATAGATGGACGTATGTCTTACCAACCTCCATTACTATGTTACTATGTAAATGTTATACCAGACATTGGGTAGGGGGTATAAGGTTGGACTAGATGGACGTATGTCTTTATACAACCTCCAATACTATGTTACTAGGAACTGTTATACAGACTATGGAGGGTTAAAGGTTGTGAACTAAATGGACGTTATGTCTTTATACAACCTCCAATACGATGTAACTGTTATACAGACATTATGGGTAGGGTATAAAAGGTTGACTCAGATGGACGTATGTCTTTATACAACCTCCAAATTAGTGACTATGTAACTGTTTACAGACATTATGGGTAGGGTATAAAGGTTGGGACAGAGATGGACGTATGTCTTTATACAACCTCCAATACTATGTACTAGTTAACTTTTATACAGATATTAGGGTAGGGTATAAAGGTGGGACTAGATGGACGTATTGTTTATACAACCCTCAATACTATGTTACTATGTAACTGTTAGACAGACATTATGGGAGGGTATAAGGTTGGACTAGATGGCGTATGTCTTTACTAATCCCCAATACTATGTTCTATGTAACTGTTATACAGACATTATGGGTAGGGTATAAAGTTGGACTAGATGGGGACGTATGTTTTTATAAACCTCCAAATTATGATGTTACTATGTTAACTGTTAGACAGACATATGGGTAAGGGTATGTTTAAAGGTTGGACTAGAAGACGTATGTCTGTTATACAAACCTAATACTATGTTTACTAGTAAAACTGGTAGACAAGGACATATGGGTAGGTAGGGATAAAGGTGGGACTACGATGGAGTATGTTTATACAACCTCCAATACTATGTTACTATGTAACTGTTAGACAGACATTATGGGTAGGGTATAAAGGTTGGACTAGATGGACGTATGTCTTTATATAATCCCCAATACTATGTTACTATGTAACTGTTATACAGACATTATGGGTAGGGTATAAAGGTTGTA
>JAACNH010000020.1:43525-63911 GCA_019447015.1 Hymenochirus boettgeri
TAGTAACTATAACGGTGTTATATATCTACATCTAATACATTAATGACACTGTGTGTTGTTATGTGTATTGTTTATAACTTAACGGGGGTTTGTTAATTCATTCGTATATCTACCATCTAACTACATAATGAACATGGGTTGTATTGTTAAACTATAAACTGTGTTATATCTCCATCTACATACTAATGGACACGTCGTGTTGTTGTTGTATTTTGTTTTGTATTTTGTTATGTTGGGTATTGTTTAACTATAGACGGTGTATATCTATCATCTAATACATAATGACAATGGTGTGTATTGTTATAAACTATAGAGGTGTTATATCTATCATCTACTACATAATGACACTGGTGTATTTGTTATTATAACCTATAAACGGTGTTATATCTATCATCTAATACATAATGACATGGTGTATTGTGTTTTGGTGTTTATTGTTATAATGACGTGTATTGTTTTTCGGGGTTGTTTTTGTTTATGTATTTATTATTTCGGGATTTGTATTGTTATAACTGATAGATGGTGTTATATCTATCATCTACTACATAATGACACGCGTTGTTGTATTGTTTATAACTAAAGATAACGGTGTTATATCTATCATCTAATACATAATGACACGTGTGATTTTATTTGGTGTTTTGTTTTATTGGGTTGTTGTTTTTGTTGTATTTTTTATTGAAGGTTTGTGTATGTTATAACTAAAGGGGTTTTATCTATCTCTCTACTACATAATGACACGGTGTTTATGTTTTTTTTGGATTGTTTATAACTATAGAGGTGTTATATCTATCATCTAATACATAATGACACGGTGTTGTTTTGTAGTTTTTTTTTTGTGTTGTATTGTAAACTATAGAGGTGGTTATGTTATATCTATCATCTACTACATAATGACACGGGTTGTATGTTATAACTATAGAGGTGTTGTTATATCTATCATCTACTACATAATGACACGGTGTTATTGTTATAACTATAACGGTGTTTGTTTATGTGTTATATCTATCATCTACACATAATGACACGGTGATTGTGTATTGTTATTAACTATAGAGGTGTTATATCTATCATCTACTACATAATGACACGGTTATGTGTATAACTATAAACGGTGTTATATCTATCATCTAATACATAATGACATGGTGTATGTTATAACTATAACGGTGTATATCTATCATCTAATACATAATGACACGGTGATGTTTATTATAATAACGGTGTTATATCTATCATCTAATACATAATGACATGGTGTATTGTTATAACTATAACGGTGTTATATCTATCCATCTATACATAATGACACTGTGGTATGTTATAACTATAGCGAGGGGTTATATCTATCATCTACTACATAATGACACTGTTGTTTGTTATAACTATAATGGTTGATATCTATCATCTACATACAAATGACACGGGATGTGTGTATGTTATAACTATAACGGTGTTATATCTACCATCTACTACATAATGGACACGGTGTATTGTTATAACTATAGCGGTGTTATATATACCATCTACTACATAATGACACGGTGGATTGTTATAAATATAGCAGTGTTATATCTACATCTATACATAATGACAGTGGTGTATGTTTATAACTATAACGGTGTGTGTTTATATCTACATCTACTACATAATGACACTGTTAGTTTAACTATAGCAGTGTTATATCTACATCTACTACATAATGACACGGTGTATTGTTATAACTATAGCGGTGTTATATCTACATCTACTACATAATGACACGGTTTGTATTGTTATAAAATATAGTGTGTTATATCTACTATCTATACATAATGACACGGTGTATGTTATAACTATAACGGTGTTATATATCTACCATCTACTACATAACGACACTGTGTATTTTATAACTTATACAGTGTTATATCTACCATCTACTAAATGACACTGTGTGTATTGTTATAAACATAGCGGTTGTATATCTACCATCTACACATAATGACAACGGCGTATGTTTATAACTATAACGGTGTTATATCTACATCTACTACATAATGACACGTGTGTATTGTATAAACTATAGCGTGTTATATCTACCATCTACTACATAATGACACGGTGTATTGTTATAACTATAGCAGTGTTATATCTATCATCTACTACATAATGACACGGGTGTATTTATAACTATAGCAGTTATATCTACCATCACTACATAATGACACGGTGTATTGTAGTTATATCTGTAAGGTGTTATATCTACCATCTACTACTAATGACACTGTGTATTGTTATAACTATAACGGTGTTATATCTACCATCTACTACATAATGACACGGTGGTTTGTTATATCGTAACGTAGTTGTTATATCTACCTCTACTACATAATGACACGGTGTATTGTTATATCTGTAACGGTGTTATATCTACCATCTACTACATAATGACACGGGTATTGTTATACTATATAGCGGGTTATATCACCATATACTAATAAGACACGGTGTATTGTTATAACTATAGCGGTGTTATATCTACCATCTACTACATAATGACACGGTGTATTGTTATAAACTATAACGGTGTTATATCTACCTCTACTACATAATGACACGGTGTATTGTTATAACTATAACGTGTTATATCTACCTCTTCTACATAATGACACGGTGTATTGTTATAACTATAGCAGTGTTATATCTACCAATCTATACATAATGACACAGTGTATTGTTATAACTAAGCGGTGTTATATCTACCATCTACTACATAATGACACGGTGTATTGTTATAACTATACGGTGTTATATCTACCATCTACTACATAATACACGGGTATTGTTATATCTGTAACGGTGTTATATCTACCATCTACTACATAATGACACGGTGTATTGTTAATAACTATAACGGTGTTATATCTACCATCTACTACATATGACACAGTGTATTGTTATAACTATAACGGTTGTTATATCTACCATCTACTACATAATGACACGGCGTATTGTTTAAATATAGCTGTGTTATATCTATAGCCATCTACTACATAATGACACTGTGTATTGTTATAACTATAACGTGTTATATCTACCTGTCTACTACATAATGACACGGTGTTGTTTTATAACTAAGCGTGTTATATCTACCATCTACTACATAATGACACGGTGTATTGTTATAACTATAACGGTTATATCTACCATCTACTACATATGGACACGGTATTGTTATAACTATAACGGTGTTATATCTACCATCTACTACATAATGACACTGGTATTGTTATAACTATAACGGTGTTAATCTACCATCTACTACATAATGACACGGGTATTGTTATAAACATAGCGGTGTTATATCTTACCATCTACACTAATGACACGGCGTATTGTTATAACTATAGCGTGTTATATCTACCATCTACTACATAATGACAACTGTGTATTGTTATAACTATAACGTGTGTTTATATCCATCTACTACATAATGACACGGTGTGTATGTTATAACTATACGTGTTATATCTACCATCTACTACATAATGACACGGTGTGTTGTTATAACTATACGGTGGTTATATCTACCATCTACTACATAATGACACGGGTATTGTTATAACTATAACGGTGTTAATCTACCATCTACTACATAATGACACGGCGTATTGTTATAACTATAACGGTGTTATATCTTACCATCTACTACATAATGACACGGTGTATTGTTATAACTATAACGGTGTTTATATATTACCATCTACTACATAATGACACGGCGTATTGTTATAACTATAGCGGTGTTATATTACCATCTACTACATAATGACACGGGTATTGTTTATAACTATAGCGGTGTTAATCTACCATCTACTACATAATGACACTGTGATTGTTAAACTATAGCGGTGTTATATCTACCATCTACTACATAATGACACGGTTGATTGTTATAACTATAGCGGGTGTTATATCTACCATCTACACATAATGACAGGTATTGTTATAAATATAGCGGTGTTTATCTACCATTACTACTAATGACACTGTGTATGTTTATAACTATAGCGGTGTATATCTACCATCTACTACATAATGACACTGCGTATTGTTATAACTATAACGGTGTTATATCTACCATTACTACATAATGACACGGTGTAGTGTTAACTATAACGGTGTTATATCTACCATTACTACATTGACACGGGTATTTTTAAACTATAGCGGTGTTATATCTCCATCTACTACCAAATGACACTGCGTATTGTTATAACTATAGCAGTGTTATCTACCATCTTCTACATAATGACACTGTGTATTGTTATAACTATAACGGTGTTATATCTACCATCTACTACATAATGACACGGGTGTATTGTATAACTATAACGGGTTATATCTACCATCTAATACATAATGACACGGTGTATTGTTATAATTATTGCAGTGTTACTGTATATATATGTTACTGTTACTGACATGGTGTATTATTATAGCTTGCTATGGATATCATCTAAGCCAAGGCAGTTATGTAGTTAGGGAGAGGGGGCCAAAAGAGCAAGAGCCCTCCACTGAGCATAAAAATGGAGAAACACCTTCTTATAAAAGAAGGCATCTTGCAGTCTCATGCTATATAGTAGCATGTTATAACCGCTGGTTTAATAACATGCAATATAGCCTAATATAATATATATTAGGCTATATGCATGTTATTAAGCCAGCGGTTCTGGACACAACATGCATAATCTAATGGACATAAGGCAGCTATTTTGCATATCTCACCACCTTACTCTGGGGAACCTGGGAGTAAGGAAATTAGATGTTGTGGGCAATGCTACTTACATAGCATGAGACTGCAAGATGCCTTCTGTTATAAGAAGGTGTTTCTCCATCTAAGCCAACAAATCTTGCTATGGTTATCACATTAGCCAACAAAGCTTGCTATGGTTATCACATTAGCCAAGCTTGCTATGGTTATCACATTAGCCAACAAAGCTTGCTATGGTTATCACATTAGCCAACAAAGCTTGCTATGGTTATACATTAGGCCAAGCTGCTATGGTTATCACATTCCCAAAGCTCTGCTATGGTTATCACATTAGCCAACAAAGCTTGCTATGGTTATCACATTAGCCAAGCTTGCTATGGTTATCACATTAGCCAACAAAGCTTGCTATGGTTATCACATTAGCCAAGCTTGCTATGGTCTATCCATAGCCAAGCTGCTATGGTTATCACATTAGCCAACAAAGCTTGCTATGGTTATCACATTAAGCCAGCTTGCTATGGTTATCACTAGCCAACAAAGCTTGCTATGGTTATCACATTAGCCAACAAAGCTTTCGATGGTTATCACATTAGCCAACAAAGCTTGCTATGGTTATCACATTAGCCAACAAAGCTTGCTATGGTTATCACATTAGCCAAGCTTGCTATGGTTATCACATTAGCCAAGCTTGCTATGGTTATCACATTAGCCAACAAAGCTTGCTATGGTTATCACTTAGCCAACAAAGCTTGCTATGGTTATCACATTAGCCAAGCTTGCTATGGTTATCACATTAGCCAAGCTTGCTATGGTTATCACATTAGCCAAGCTTGCTATGGTTATCACATTAGCCAAGCTGCTATGGTTATCACATTAGCCAACAAAGCGCTTGCTATGGTTATCACATAGCCAAGCTTCCTATGGTTATCACATTAGCAAGCTTGCTATGGTTATCACATTAGCCAACAAAGCTTGCTATGGTTATCACATTAGCCAACAAAGCTTGCTATGGTTATCACATTAGCCAACAAAGCTTGCTATGGTTATCACATTAGCCAACAAAGCTTGCTATGGTTATCACATTAGCCAAGCTTGCTATGGTTATCACATAGCAACAAGCTTGCTATGGTTATCACCTTGCCAACAAAGCTTGCTATGGTTATCACATTAGCCAAGCTTGCTATGGTTATCACATTAGCCCAAGCTTGCTATGGTTATCACATTAGCCAACAAAGTTGCTATGGGTTATCACATTAGCCAACAAGCTTTCTGGTTATCACATTAGCCAACAAGCTGCTATGGTTATCACATTAGCCAACCAAAGCTTGCTATGGTTATCACATTAGCAAGCTTGCTATGGTTATCACATTAGCCAACAAAGCTTGCTATGGTATACATTAGCACAAGCTGCTATGGTTATCAATTAGCAACAAAGTCTGCTATGGTATACATAGCCAAGCTGCTATGGTTTTACAATTAGCCAAGCTTGCTATGGTTATCACAATTAGCCAAGCTGCTATGGTTACACATTAGCCACAAAGCTGCTATGGTTACACATTAGCCAACAAAGCTTACGATGGTTATCCACATTAGCCAACAAAGCTTGCTATGGTTATCACATTAGCCACACAAAGCTTGCTATGGTTATCACATTAGCCAAGCTTGCTATGGTTACACATTAGCCACAAAGCTTGCTATGGTTATCACATTAGCAAGTTGCTTGGTTATCCATTAGCCAACAAAGCTTGCTAGGTTATCACATAGCCAACAAAGCTTGCTATGGTTATCACATTAGCCAAGCTTGCTATGGTTATCACATTAGCCAACAAAGCTTGCTATGGTTATCACATTAGCCAAGCTTGCTATGGTTATCACATTAGCACAAGCTTGCTATGGTTATCACATTAGCCAAGCTTGCTATGGTTATCACATTAGCCAACAAAGCTTGCTATGGTTATCACATTAGCCAAGCTTGCTATGGTTATCACATTAGCCAAGCTTGCTATGGTTATCACATTAGCCAACAAAGCTTGCTATGGTTATCACATTAGCCAAGCTTGCTATGGTTATCACATTAGCCAAGCTTGCTATGGTTATCACATTAGCCAACAAAGCTTGCTATGGTTATCACATTAGCCAACAAAGCTTGCTATGGTTATCACATTAGCCAACAAAGCTTGCTATGGTTATCACATTAGCCAAGCTTGCTATGGTATACATAGCCAACAAAGTGCTATGTTATCACATTAGCCAACAAAGCTTGCTATGGTTATCACATTAGCCAACAAAGCTTGCTATGGTTATCACATTAGCCAAGCTTGCTATGGTTATCACATTAGCCAACAAAGCTTGCTATGGTTATCACATTAGCCAACAAAGCTTGCTATGGTATCACATTAGCCAAGCTTGCTATGGTTATCACATTAGCCAAGCTTGCTATGGTTATCACATTAGCCACAAAGTTGCTATGGTTATCACATTAGCCCAAGCTTGCTATGGTTATCACATAGCCAAGCTTGCTATGGTTATCCATTAGCCAACAAAGCTTGCTATGGTTATCACATTAGCCAAGCTTGCTATGGTTATCACATTAGCCAAGCTTGCTATGGTTATACATTAGTCAACAAAGCTTGCTAGGTATCATCTTTAGTTGGTACACATTATTGTAGCGAATAGAACAGATTCTATTGCCTACAGGTCTGGTACACAACATCCCGATGCACTCCCCACTTCCCAGGTGGTTTCTCACCTTACATCAACTTTGTTACATTTCATGTAAAATGATAATTCGGACAGTTGGAGAGCGGCAGTAACATCCATTCTGTACCTCTATCATTCAGCCAGACTAAGACATTCAGCCATTTTCCCACCTAAACCTGGTCCTATCCCACCTTTTCCCATTTCTGTAGACAACACCCCCATTTACCCTATTCAGTCCGCACGTTATTATGACCCCCTCTCCTTTTCCAATCACATTAACTATGGTGCTAAAACCTGTCGCTTTTCTTTGAAACATTGCGAAGATCCGTAGATTCTTTCTCTTCCAACTACTGCTATGCTTATCCGTGCTCTCATCCTATCACGCCTGGATATTGTAACCTCTGCTTTCTGGTTTCCTGCTTCCCATCTTTCTCCGCTTCAGTCCACCACTAACTCGCTGCACGCATTGTCTCGCTCTCTAGCAATCGGGAAATTAAATCTCCTTGTGCCTACCTGGCTCCCATAAACAACGTAATATCTACAAAATCCTTCTTTAACATTTAAATCCCTGTATGACTTTTGTATTCTATATTGTACAGCGCTGCACCCCCTAGTGGCGTTTATATAAACATATACATACATACTGATAATCTGTATTGTTATAATGTACAGCGCTGCGCCCCCTAGTGGCGGTATATATACATACATACTGTATAATCGTATTGTTATAATTTACAGCGCTGTGTACCCAAGTGGCGCTATATATAAATAAAACATATACATACATACTGTATAATCTGTATTGTATAATGTATAGTGCTGCGGCCCCCTAGTGGCGATTATAAAAACATATACATACATACATAGATGATCCTGCTGTTAAATGGAGCTCAGATTTCAAACATGGCCAATCCACTATCCATAGGGTGACATACGGTAAACCTACGAAATAAATTCAGGATCCGGTGACTTTCAGATCCTCCCAGGGGAACTGCCAGTTACTATTAACTAAAAGGCTAATCTATTTCCATTTATTTAAATGAGACATTTCCCCCATTTGGGTATCTTTGTTCCTCCTCCTGCGGAGTAAAAAAAGTCTCCGTAATAAAAAGAAAAACATTGCGCTCTTTATAACGCTCTCACCACCATTCCTTTCAGTCTCTTATGTGCAAACCTCTCCCATTCAACACCATGAATATTAATAGATTATATTTTATTTATACCAACAGTTTTCCATACAGCCGTGTTGAAGAACAAGGAAAGAATCCCATGAATCCCTTACAGTCAATCGGATTTTTTTTCCCTATAAAACTTGATTGAAAAAAGAAAAAGAAATAACTTTGATTTTTAAACGGCAATCTCCTTTGCACAAATAAAGGGGATGGTATACAATGTTTCATGTTTTCTTTTACAGCGTATACACACACCCTTGTAATCACAAAGAGATACAATGTATGTCTGGGAGAATCCACTGAGCATGACGAAGCCAGTGACTTGGTACAGAAGGAGGAGCTAGGCAAAAAAAGAAAATGAATATAAATGTTTGAATCAATCGCAATGAACCGTTTCCTTTCTAATCAACCCGTTCCAAGCGTGGCGTAAAAATGCGGTGCGTTTCTGCTATCTATTGCATGTGTTTCTACTGCGTTTCGCAGGGGGTTATGGGTAATATAAAATTGCATTTCCTGTTGATTGTGTCCGCTTCTATATGTTTTTGTTGGCTTTTTTATTCGCGAGACATCATAAGCGCAATTTTTACAAAAATGGTCCACAAAATGGTGATCACATGCGGTGGGGTCTACTTCCCATGATTTACATTATAAATATAATGTCGCACGGATCACAAAATGCGTCAAAATTGCATGTATCATGTGCGGCACATTAAAGGGTAAATTGGCCTTGAATAGCATTTCTATTGCAATACGACGAGATCTGAGGTGATCTGGGAATATACAGAGTCAAAGCAAATAAAGGATATATATAGAGTTAGTTCTAATATATATATATATATCCTCTATGGATAATATTTATAAAGATATTATCTCTATCCATATAAATTATCTATATCCGTGCTAGTGTAGATTTATTATAAGGTATACTTCTCTCGATCCCATAAATACATATGAATCGTGCAGTGTTAGTAATATTTATAAAGGATATTACTTCCTCTATCCAATAATATATATCTATATCCGTGCTAGTGTAGTATTTATATTTATAAAGGATATTACTTCTCTCTATCCCATATAATATATATCTATATCCGTGCTAGTGTAGTATTTATATTTATAAAGGATATTACTTCTCTCTATCCCATATAATATATATCTATATCCGTGCTAGTGTAGTATTTATATTTATAAAGGATATTATTCTCTCTATCCATATAATATATATTATAACGTGCTAGTGTAGTATTATATTATAAGGATATACTTCTCTCTATCCCATATAATACAATCTATATCGTGCTAGTGTAGTATTTATATTATAAAGGATATTACTTCTCTCTATCCCATATAATATATATCTATATCGTGCTAGTATTTTTATTATAAAGGATATACTTCTCTCTATCCATATAAATATATACTATCCGTGCTAGTGTAGTATTTATATTTATAAAGGATATTACTTCTCTCTATCCCATATAATATCTATATCCGTGCTAGTGTAGTATTTATATTATAAAGGATATTACTTCTCTCTATCCCATATAATATCTATATCCGTGCTAGGTGTTAGATTTATATTATAAAGGATATTACTCTCTCTATCCCATATAATATCTATTCGTGCTAGTGTAGTATTATATTTATAAAGGATATACTTCTCCTATCCCATATTAATATATCTATATCCGTGCTAGTGTAGTATTTATATTATAAAGGATATACTTCTCTCTATCCCATATAATCTATATCCGTGCGTAGTGTAGTATTTATATTTAAAAGGATATTACTTTCTCTATCCCATATAATAATATCTATATCCGTGAGTGTAGTATTTATATTTTAAAGGATATTACTTCTCTCTATCCCATATTAATATCTATATCCGTGCTAGTGTAGTATTTATATTTATAAAGGATATTACTTCTCTCTATCCCATATAATATATATCTATATCCGTGCTAGTATAGTATTTATATTTATAAAGGATATTACTTCTCTCTATCCCATATAATATATTCTATATCCGTGCTAGTATTAGTATTATATTATAAAGGATATTACTTCTCTCTATCCATATAATAGATATCTTATCGTGCTAGGTAGTATTTATATTTATAAAGGATATAACTTCTCTCTATCCCATTATAATATATATCTAGATCGTGCTAGTTGTAGTATGTTCTATTATAAAAGGATATTACTTTCTCTATCCCATATAATATATATCTATGTCGTGCTAGTGTAGATTATATTTATAAAGGATTAGTACTTCTCTATCCCAATATATAGATTCTTCTGTATGCGGGTTGGCATATTGACTTATCAGACCCGCTTTTTTCACCTTTTGCAAATGGTTTGTAAAGACAATGATTTCTAGTTAAAGTTTCGGAAGTCATGCGCGCGTAAATTTCGGAAAAAAACTGTACACGTTATGCCGTATATAAGGTTGGACTAGATGGACGTATGTCTTTATACAACCTCCAATACTATGTTACTATGTAACTGTTATACAGACATTATGGGTAGGGTATAAAGGTTGGACTAGATGGACGTATGTCTTTATACAACCTCCAATACTATTGTTACTATGAACGTTATACAGACATTATGGGTAGGGTGATAAAGGTTGGACTAGATGGACGTATGTCTTTATACAACCTCCAATACTATGTTACTATGTAACTGTTAACAGACATTATGGGTAGGGTATAAAGGTTGGACTAGATGGACGTATGTCTTTATTAAACCTCCCAATACTATGTTACTATGTAACTGTTATACAGACATTATGGGTAGGGTATAAAAGGTTGGACTAGATGGACGTATGTCTTTATACAACCTCCAATACTATGTTACTATGTAACTGTTATACAGAAATTATGGGTAGGGTATAAAGGTTGGACTAGATGGACGTATGTCTTTATACAACCTCCAATACTATGTTACTATGTAACGTTATACAGACATTATGGGAGGGTATAAAGGTTGGATAGATGGACGTATGTCTTTATACAACCTCCAATACTATGTTACTATGTAACTGTTATACAGACATTATGGGTAGGTATTAAAGGTTGGACTGATGGACGTATGTCTTTATACAACCTCCAATACTATGTTACTAGTAACTGTTATACAGACATTATGGGTAGGGTATAAAGGTTGGAATAGATGGACGTATGTCTTTATAAACCTCCAATACTATGTTACTATGTAACTGTTATACAGACATTATGGGTAGGGTATAAGGTTGGAACTAGATGGACGTATGTCTTTATACAACCTCCAATACTATGTTACTATGTAACGTTATACAGACATTATGGGTAGGGTATAAAGGTTGGACTAGATGGACGTATGTCTTTATACAACCTCCAATACTATGTTACTATGTAACTGTATACAGACTAGTTAGTTTATGGAGGAGTGGTAGCATGTCGAGACAACCCCAATACTAATACTATGAACGTAACAGACAAGTTAGGTAGGGTATAAAGGTGGACAGAGGACGTATGTCTTAACAAACCTCCAATACTATGTTACTTGAACTGTTTTAACAGACATTATGGGTAGGGTATAAGGTTGGACTAGATGGACGTATGTCTTTATAACACCTCCAATACTATGTTACTATGTAACTGTTATACAGACATTATGGGTAGGGTATAAAGGTTGGACTAGATGGACGTATGTCTTTATACAACCTCCAATACTATGTTACTATGGAACTGTTTAACAGACATTATGGGTAGGGTATAAAGGTTGGACTAGATGGACGTATGTTCTTTATACAACCTCCAATACTATTTATGTAACTGTTAACAGACATTAGGGTTAGGGTATAAGGTATAGAAGTTGGACATAGTGGACGTAGTGTCTTTTAACAACCTCCAATACTATGTTATATGTAACTGTTATACAGACATTATGGGTAGGGTATAAAGGTTGGGACTAGATGGACGTATGTCTTTATACAACCTCCAATACTATGTTACTATGTAACTTAGACAGATATTAGGGTAGGGTATAAAGGTTGGACTAGATGGACGTATGTCTTTATACAACCTCCAATACTATGTTACTATGTAACTGTTAACAGACATTATGGGTAGGGTTAAAGGTTGGACTAGATGGACGTATGTCTATATTAACCTCCAATACTATGTTACTATGTAAATGTTATACAGACATTATGGGTAGGGTATAAAGGTTGGACTAGATGGGAGTATGTCTTATATACAACCTCCAATACTATGTTACTGTAACTGTTAGACAGACATTATGGGTAGGGTTAAAGGTTGGACTAGATGGACGTATGTCTTTATACAACCTCCAATACTATGTTACTATGTAACTGTTAACAGACATTATGGGTAGGGTATAAAGGTTGGACTAGATGGACGTATGTCTTTATACAACCTCCAATACTAGTTACTATGTAACTGTTTAGACAGACATTATGGGTATGGTATAAAGGTTGGACTAGATGGACGTATGTCTATACAACCTCCAATACTATGTTACTATGTAACTGTTATACAGACATTATGGGTAGGGTATAAAGGTTGGACTAGATGGACGTATGTCTTTATACAACCTCCAATACTATGTTACTATGTAACTGTTATACAGACATTATGGGTAGGTATAAAGGTTGGACTAGATGGACGTATGTCTTATACAACCTCCAATACTATGTTACTATGTAACTGTTATACAGACATTATGGGTAGGGTATAAAGGTTGGACTAGATGGACGTATGCTTTATACAACCTCCAATACTATGTTACTATGTAACTGTTATACAGACATTATGGGTAGGGTATAAAGGTTGGACTAGATGGACGTATGTCTTATACAACCTCCAATACTATGTTACTATGTAACTGTTAACAGACATTATGGGTAGGGTAGTTAAAGGTGGACTAGATGGACGTATGCTTTTTACAACCTCCAATACTATGTTACTATGTAACTGTTAACAGACATTATGGGTAGGGTATAAAGGTTGGACTAGATGGACGTATGCTTTTATACAACCTCCAATACTATGTTACTATGTAACTGTTAACAGACATTATGGGTAGGGTATAGAGGTTGGACTAGATGGACGTATGTCTATTACAACCTCCAATACTATGTTACATATGTAACTGTTATACAGACATTATGGGTAGGGTATAAAGGTTGACTGAGATGACGTATCTGCTTTATACAACCCCAATACTATGTTATATGTAACTGTTATACAGACATTATGGGTAGGGTATAAGGGTTGGACTGGGAATAAAGTTTGGACTAGATGGACATGTGTCTTTATACAACCACCGATACTATGTTACTATGTAACTGTTAGACAGACATTATGGGTAGGGTATAAAGGTTGGACTAGATGGACGTATGCCCCTATACAACCTCCAATACTATGTTACTATGTAACTGTTAGACAGACATTATGGGTAGGGTGTAAAGGTTGGACTAGATGGACGTATGTCTTTATACAACCTCCAATACTATGTTACTATGTAACTGTTATACAGACATTATGGGTAGGGTATAAAGGTTGGACTAGATGGACGTATGTCTTTATACAACCTCCAATACTATGTTACTATGTAACTGTTATACAGACATTATGGGTAGGGTATAAAGTTTGGACTAGATGTGACATATGCCTTTATACAAACCTCCAATACTATGTTACTATGTAACTGTTATACAGACATTATGGGTAGGGTATAAAGGTTGGACTAGATGGACGTATGTCTTTATACAACCACCAATACTATGTTACTGTGTAACTGTTATACAGACATTATGGGTAGGGTATAAAGGTTGGACTAGATGGACGTATGTCTTTATATAACCTCCAATACTATGTTACTATGTAACTGTTAAACAGACATTATGGGTACCTAAACACTTAGTTAATTTAAACTGTGAGGTCGTGTTTACTTCTCCGTGCAAATTGGTTCAATGTGAAGGTTCAGAGTCTCAGGAAACAATTTATGGTTTAGTTCTGTCCATTTTCCTTAAAGTGGCAGTAAAGTGGCTAACACATAGTTTGAAAACTATAGTATAAATATAAGGAAGGTAGGAGACACACCTAGTCTCTTATCTATTATTATTTTCAATATCCGAGAGAACCATTTAAAGATGGCCACTCCTGTTGTGACGGACAGTTCTGTGCTCCTCCCCCTGCCTGACACACCTCCAATCTCTGGCACAGGGATCGCAAATTGTGCATCTCAGATTTTATCCAGATATTTTATCTTATTTCTCTTATGGCTGCAATAAATATAAAATAAATCCTCGGTATATTTTACCCCCTGATCATGAAACGTCCAAGTTAAAAAATAGAGAGAGATAAAAAAAGAAAAGGGGGTCGGCAGTTATCATGGCGGAGCGTTGGTGCTGTTCTTTCTGTTCAGTACTGGCAGCCAAATCCTTAATGACCCAGCATTTTCGAACAAGACACGGGGAAGGGAAGCAAATTACGAGAGGCCATAAAATCTCCACTAGGCTGAGGTTTTATTAGAGAGACCAGATCTTCACGGCTTTAATTAACTCAACTCCTTGGTGGAAATGTCTTTCTTTTTTTTTTTAATTCTTCCTTGGTTAATATAGAATTTAACCCTTGCAGTGGCTGGTATAATAAAGATAAGGCCATTGCAGCGTTCAGGCTGGATTATAGAGCTTCCATTGATTGTCAATCAAGCACTGTCTGATTTACCAATGTCAATCAAGCCAACTTATCATGTATCCGCCCACAAGGATCTTCTCCAAAAGATCCACCTAAAGGGGAGTGGACATTGGAGTGCAAGGGGAGGTCAATGTTCTGTACAGTAGATTCACTAATTTAATAAACTTTCCATAGGTGTGGGTTTGTTTCTAACTATTCCAGGTAAGGTCCACCATTAAAACATAAAACTGGTGACTTGTCAGTTATCTGCCCACAACACCAACTGTTATTTTTACCAGTTTGTTACATGTATTTGTAACCTGATATTTAATGATACATTCTATTTCTTTCTGGCTAAGGTATCTGCCTCCTTCCTCTGCTCAATGAGCTTTTTATAAGCTTGAGCATGTGCAGAGACAGCAGATGTAACAGCAGTCAATCATTGGCTGTGATGTCAGTTGTCCCATCTTGATTGACTGCATGGAGGGAGGATCCAGCTTACTTAGCCAGAATGGGGACATATCTGGTTAGTAATACAGGTAATAATGTGCTAAATATATATCAGTTGGGGTCGGGGGCAGGTAACTGACAACTGACAAGTTATTTGTTTAAGTGTGGACATGCCCTTTTTACATATTGTAGAGGACCCTAGCCCACCCAAGAAAAGCTGCAGAACTCTACTTACAATCCTCTGATCCCCCCGCGCTCTGAGCCGTCTGCTTGACGGAACTGCAAGCAAGCAGGGGCCTGGACCAGCAGACGCAGCCAATCAGAGATGTGACTGTCACAATACAGATTGCAAGTAGAGTATTGCAGCTTTTTTAACTAACAGACTTAGCGTTTGGGGGTGGGCTAGGGTGCACTACAATATGTTAAGAGCACCTGGCAGCAGAGAGAGCTCCAGAGGGATGGGGGGAGGGGGGGAGGGGTCCCCTGCACATGCAACTTCCCTCTCAGGACAAGGAGGAGGCAGAAACCTTTCACACAGGAAGACAGCTCCTACTCTTCACTTTCCTGAACTTTGGACAGTCACTGCAAGAGAACCATAAGGAGCAGAGATGTAAGGTAAGGATTTTTTAACACTACACAGTGGGGCCAGTAGTGGGGACAATGTTAGTTTTGGGGGTGGACATGCCCTTTAATAACACAAACCCCTATATTTCAATCCTTTCTACCTATCGACCTCACACAGTTACATTAAATGCACATTCTCCAACTATAGGAAAGGTCAATTGAACACAATCTGCAATCAGCCCATGCGTCTTTAAAACAATTAAAAAAACAAACAATCAACCTGGGACACGTTTTGTCCAATCAGAGAAATTAGAAAAATATAAACGATCCTTCTCCCTCCAGACATCTTGGACCAGACCATTAATTTCCACACCCTAAACCCAGGATAAATATTTACGAGGCTGCGAGTTTTAATGAACTTAATGAGGAAATCCAGACAAACAAAAAGCAATCAGGACTAAGACGTCCAACGAATTGCAAAGTGCGGGGGGGGGGGGGGAGATCAACATTTCTATTAAATATATAAATAGTAGAAAACGTTTATGACAGAAGCCGCCAGCCCCTTGATAACCAGAATAATTTATTTTCTTTAATTTACGTTGAAGAGTTGCAGCTGGAGGCCACACATTAAATAGGTCAAAGGAATTAAACATTAGGAGAACTTTTGTTTGGAAAGAAACCAGTAGGAATAAACCCAGGTGTCACTCAAAGTCTTCATGAGTGGAACCAAATCGTCTACGTCCATCTTGGTGCCAGCTCAGACTTTCATTTTATCTCTAAAGAGTAGTGATGGACACAAAACCGAACTGGAACCCGAGTTCTAGCCGAACTAGTTCGGACCAACTCAAACTATTTGAACTAGTTCGGGTTCAAACTACCGTAGTTTGTTTTTCGGACTCACGGCTGTATTTTCGCTAATTATTGAAAAAACGAATTTATCGAATTTACGAGCCATTTGCTAACCCTAGAATTTATTGTTCGAAAACCCTCGAAAGTATTGTTCGTTTTCACTAACCTTAGAATGTATCATTTGCTAACCCTCAAAGGTATCGTTCGTTAACCCTTGAAATAGCCGTAAGCCTCAAATGGAGCTTCGCAAACCTGACAATTGCCCAATCATAAAGTTAGAAGTGTTTTAACAGGTTTTGGTGATAGTGACATGTTCCCCAGACCATTTCCCAGGTGCCACAGCCATTTACAGTAAGTTGTAAGTTGTTAGTTTAGCTGTAAATCATCCAAACTTTTCAAATTATCACTCTCCATAGACTTTAATGGGTCCGAATTCGAACTTTCAAACTTTTACAAAAAGTTCCAAAACGATCATCTCTACTAAAAAGATGAATGTCCAGCTCCATCCTTTAGGGGCCATGGAGAGGTTTAATAATTCCACTTGTAATTGGCTGAAGAGTTTGGAACAACCCAAGAATCAATAGGACCTTTTACGGAAAAACTCGGTAAAGTTCAACCCAATAGCTCAGCTTTCAACCAAATGGCGTCCAAGAGATTTCTCTCTGACGGAGGATGAATATTAAAGACGAGTAGATAACCTGAAAAGGAATTAAACATGAGGGGCAGATGGGATTTTTATTCTCAGGCCTCCTGTTTTCTGCCTTCAAAGACAAGAATATTTGGTACCACGCCATGGAGCCCGGGGAATTGCAAATGAGAAAATCACATCTCGTACAGTTTGGAAGCTCAACGCCAAGATGAGGAATAGTTTTAGGATGTAGAGAAACAGAATATACCGTATTAGTAATAGTATTGTAAACAGAAATAAAATACCCCAAAGAATGTCGCTGACCCTTTTTAAAGGAAGAAAAGAAGAATAGAGCGGCGCCAACTGACTCACCAATTTCAATATTATACGTATATAATATATTATGGTACCACAGTAATAAGGTACCACAGAGTGAGGCAGAACAACTTTCTCTGAAGGTATCTGCAGCCTTAGCCAGTGCTAAACCTCCTTCATCTAACCTGACCACACAGGAAAGAGTCTTAACATCCCTCAAGAAAGATCCCAGTATCACCATCCTGCCTGTAGATACTCAACACCTCGGACTACCATGCTAAGGGGACCACACTCCTGGCCGATAACATCACATATGAGGCTCTAACAATGGGTCATAGACTTACTACAACAGCTTCAAAAGGATAAAGCCATTGACTGAGCAATGTATCATCGCCTCTACCCTGGTGAGGAACATCAATGTATATATGGGCTCCCAAGGATACATAAGGAAGGGGCCCCACTAAGACCTATAGTCAGCAGCATCAACTCGGTAACATACAAGGTGGCAAAATATCTAGCTAACATCTTAGGACCTTTGGTGGGAAGTTCTAAGCATCACATCCAGAACTCTCAGGATTTCACCAACAAGATTGAAGATATAGTACTCGGTGTAGAAGAAACTATGGTGTCCTATGATGTGACATCTCTCTTCACTGTAACCCACCAAGAGGTGTTGATGGTGAGGAAAACGGCTGGGCCAAGACAGCAATCTTACCAGCAGAACTGATCTCAACCCAGAACAGGTGTGTTCCTTGTTGGACTTGTGCCTGAATACCACCTATTTCAAATACAGGGATAAGTTCTATAAGCAAAAAACATGGATGTGCTATGGATCTCCAGTTTCACCATATGTGGCCAACCTTACATGGAGGAGGTAGAAACACAGGCGCTAATACCTTTAAGGGCATAGCACCAGACACTGGTTCAGATACATGGATGACAGCTGGATTAAAATCTACCAGAAGGAAGTACAAGCCTTCACAGATCACATCAATGCTATAGACCAGAACATCAAATTTACAATGGAAGATACCAAACCACACACTGGCTTTCTTGGACTGCTTGGTAGAAGTCAGGGAGAATGGTAAACTGGAAGTAGAGGGTTACAGAAAACCAACACACACAGATCAGTATTTGATGTTTGACTCCCGCCACCCTTTAGATCACAAGCTGGGGGTCATCAGAACCCTGCAACACAGAGCCGAGAACATCCCCACTAACACAGAGCTGAGAACATCCCCACTAGCACAGAGCTGAGAACATCCCCGGATGGATATTACAGATATACCATGACCTGGATGGATGAATATTACACATTGTTACATGTTTGCTAACCAGCCATTTATTATTACTAGACAAATTACCCTTAATTTAGTCTTCATCAACAACAGGAGTAGTTTTGACAACCTAATTAAATATAGACAGAAAAACCTATAAGATAAGAAACGTTGGAACTAATCTTTGTGTATCAATTGGTTATTGATTCCAATTCTTCCATCCCAGTTATCCCCCCAGTTCAAACCAACTTCCATAACTCTGACATAACAGAATTTCCCTTTGGCTTGTCCCTCTCTTCCTGATCTATAAATACAATGTTATAGCCATGAGGACAAGGCAGGTATATTTTGTAGCTCTCACATATTAGATACCATATCCTTGCACTACAGTGTTGGACTACAATTCCCAGTATCCTTAAATAAACAGGTAAATCAAATTCTGGGAAATGTACTGTAGTTCAAGAACAACTGGAGTACCAAGAAATTCTGGGAAATGTACTGTAGTTCAAGAACAACTGGAGTACCAAGAAAGGACAATATTTCCCATTTCTCTGTATATTCAGATATTTGCATAAACACGGGTCATTCTGTCAAAATCCTCATTTATTTTTACACGGAACTCTAAGGCAGCTTCTTACATCATCATTAGTTCATAATACACATGGTCAGTCATGTGATACTAATGACACAACTAAATACTGATTATAACTGATGACATAGCTAAACACTGATTATAACTGATGACATAGCTAAACACTGATTATAACTGATGACATAGCTAAACACTAATTATAACTGATGACAGCTAAACACTGATTATAAATGATGACATAACTTAACACTGATTATAACTGATAATATAGCTAAACACTGATTATAACTGATGACATAGCTAAACACTGATTATAACTGATGGCATAGCTAAACACTGATTATAACTGATGGCATAGCTAAACACTGATTATAACTGATGACATAGCTATGTCATCAGT
>JAACNH010000020.1:64090-119402 GCA_019447015.1 Hymenochirus boettgeri
CTGATGACATAGCTAAACACTGATTATAACTGATGACATAGCTAAACACTGATTATAACTGATGACATAGCTAAACACTGGTTATAAATGATGACATAGCTAAACACTGATTATAACTGATGACATAGCTAAACACCGATTATAACTGATGACATAGCTAAACACTGATTATAACTGATGACATAGCTAAACACCGATTATAACAATATCATTTACAAGATACCCATTGATTTATTAGGATAATAACAGCACAGTGTATATAAATTGGGTTTCTTGCATTTTTATTAATATTTCAAATCAATGACAAAAAACAAAACACATTAAATATATTTATAATATAAAAATGATTGTTTTAGAGAGGCAACTGATGAGCCTCAAATTTACAGTACAAAACGAGTCTGATTAAAATACCCCCATCCCAGAATGCAATCCTCCCACGCACCCGCCCAGCCCCAAACTGTACCCATTAATCTCTTCACTGCTGGAAAGGCTGAAAAGTAACAAGTAGAAAATTTCCCTTTGAAAGAAAACCAAGTAAACATTTCAAGTGTAACAAATCCACACAGACACTGGGCTGTCCACACAGACACTGGGCTGTCCACACAGACATAATGCTGTCCACACAGACATAATGCTGTCCACACAGACACTGGGCTGTCCACACAGACACAATGCTGTCCACACAGACACTGTGCTGTCCACACAGACATAATGCTGTCCACACAGACACTGTGCTGTCCACACAGACATAATGCTGTCCACACAGACACAATGCTGTCCACACAGACACAATGCTGTCCACACAGACACAATGCTGTACACACAGACACTGGGCTGTCCACACAGACACTGTGCTGTCCACACAGACACTGGGCTGTCCACACAGACACAATGCTGTACACACAGACACTGGGCTGTCCACACAGACACAATGCTGTCCACACAGACACTGTGCTGTCCACACAGACACAATGCTGTCCACACAGACACTGGGCTGTCCACACAGACATAATGCTGTCCACACAGACACTGTGCTGTCCACACAGACATAATGCTGTCCACACAGACATAATGCTGTCCACACAGACACTGGGCTGTCCACACAGACACAATGCTGTCCACACAGACACTGGGCTGTCCACACAGACACTGTGCTGTCCACACAGACACTGTGCTGTCCACACAGACACTGTGCTGTCCACACAGACATAATGCTGTCCACACAGACACTGGGCTGTCCACACAGACACTGGGCTGTCCACACAGACACTGGGCTGTCCACACAGACACTGTGCTGTCCACACAGACACTGGGCTGTCCACACAGACACTGGGCTGTCCACACAGACATAATGCTGTACACACAGACACTGTGCTGTACACACAGACATAATGCTGTCCACACAGCAGTAATACAGTATATGTAATAATACAGTATATATAATAATACAGTAATACGGTATATATAATAATACAGTATGTATACTAATACAGTAGTACAGTATACCGGTATGTAATACAGTATATATAATAATACAGTAATACAGTATATGTAATAATACAGTATATATAATAATACAGTATATGTAATACAGTAATACAGTATATATAATAATACAGTAATACAGTATATATAATAATACAGTATATGTAATAATACACTAATACAGTATATATAATAATACAGTATATATAATAATACACTAATACAGTATATGTAATAATACAGTAATACAGTATATATAATAATACAGTATATAATAATACAGTATATATAATAATACACTAATACAGTATATATAATAATACACTAATACAGTATATGTAATAATACAGTAATACAGACTATATATCAAACAAGACATACAGTGCAATCTATGAAATATATAGACTAAAGCAACTGAAATGTATCAGGATAAAAAGCAGTGTCACTGTGTTTGTGAAGGTCTCACTACAGCTGCTGCTACAATGACTCTGTCTTTAGTGATTCTGATCTCAGCTAAGCAGGGGAAAAGATAAGAACTTTAGGTACAAAAACAAATAACAATTAGCAGAGTTAGAGAACAGGCAGAGTTCAGTAACTTACTTGTAAAGAATCTCAGCACCACTTGTCCTCCTCTCGCCCCTCTGCCCCTCCCTTCAGCATATTGCTACTTTCTCCCACATTTTCCTTGCTTGCTTGGGAGGGGCCAATAGGATGTCAGCACTTCATTTAAAGTCTTTTAAACTGAGCATGCCCGGACTTTTCATACAGTTTTTTTCCCAACTATAGTTGCCCTTTAATAGCACAGGGGAAACTTTGGCAAATTTGACGAAATCAGATCCCAAAACATTCCCCTTAATTTATTACTTTCTCCCAAAAATTGGATTAATATGTATTTATTTCACATTTTGCCCTAATTTTGCTTCTAGCTTTGTGTTTATTACTTTATTTCAGGGTTGTCTAATCTGTTATTAACATTAAGATATCTATGCAATTTGTAAGGGATAGTTTGTGCCCCTAAGAACCGATTATAACTGATGACATAGCTAAACACTGATTATAACTGATGACATAGCTAAACACTGATTATAATGGTGACATAGCTAAACACTGATTATAACTGATGACATAGCTAAACACTGATTATAATGATGACATAGCTAAACACTGATTATAACTGAAAACATAGCTAAACACTGATTATAATTGATAACATAGATAAACACTGATTATTACTGATGACTAAACACTGATTATAATGATAACATAGCTAAACACTGATTATAACTGATGACATAGCTTAACACAGATTATAACTGATGACATAGCTAAACACTGATTATAACTGATGACAGCTAAACACTGATTATAACTGATGACATAGCTAAACACAGATTATAACTGATGACATAGCTAAACACTGATTATAACTGATGACATGGCTAAACACTGATTATAAATGATGACATAGCTAAACACAGATTGTAACTGATGACATAGCTAAACACTGATTATAACTGATGACATAGCTAAATACTGATTATAACTGATGACATAGCTAAACACAGATTATAACTGATTACCTTTAATGCATGTGACAGATTTAAAGGGTAAGTAAAAAACAACAATGTCCTCTTCATTGGCATTATTGAGTTTTAAAATCTGCAGCACAAACACACAAATTCCCTTCCAAAATGCCATCTTTCAAGCTAAATTCAAAGTTTATACTTAAATTTTCCCTTTCTAGTTTTAACTGATGACATAGCTAAACACTGATTATAACTGATGACATAGCTAAACACTGATTATAACTGATAACATAGATAAACACTGATTATAAGTGATAACATAGCGAAACACTGATTATAACTGATAACATAGCTAAACACTGATTATAATTGATGACATAGCTAAACACTGATTATAACCGATAACATTAATAAGCACTGATTATTACTGATGATATTGCTAATATGCTTGTGAAGGTTCTCATTCATCCAGGTCATGGTATATCTGTAATATTCATTCATCCGGGTCAGGGTATATCTGTAATATTCATCCATCCAGGTCACGGTATATCTGTAATATTCATTCATCCAGGTCATGGTATATATGTAATATTCATTCATCCAGGTTATGGTATATCTGTAATATTCATTCATCCAGGTCATGGTATATCTGTAATATTCATCCATCCAGGTCATGATATATTTGTAATATTCATTCATCCAGGTCATGATATATCTGTAATATTTATCCATCCAGGTCATGGTATATCTGTAATATTCATTCATCTAGGTCATGGTATATCTGTAATATTCATCCATCCAGGTCATGGTATATCTGTAATATTCATTCATCCAGGTCATGGTATATCTGTAATATTCATCCATCCAGGTCATGGTATATCTGTAATATTCATCTATCCAGGTCATGGTATATCTGTAATATTCATTCATCTATTCATCTGTTATATTCAATTAGATAAACTGGACTTGAAGTTTAGTTCTTGAAGACGTTTCGCAAGTCACCTGACTGGATCTCTCAATTCAGAATGACTTGTACAAGAATCTGTGGCAATTATGTACCCTGGAAAATCCCAATTAGCATATCACAACCAGGTGTTATGGGCGGGATTGGATAGTGGCTAAGAGGTGTTATAGGAACGCCCAGAGTAAGGTGTCAAAACAGCATTGTACATGGCAGACAGTTGGTGTTGAACCCCCCACCTCTATTTAGGCTTGGTTTCTTTATTTTCACATAAATGGCCTCCTTAATACCTCTCTTGAACCAGTCATGTTCCTTTGCCAATATGTTAACATTACAATTTTCAAAGGTATGCCCTTTATCCTTAAGATGCAGGTACACAGCTGAGTCCTGACCCAAAGAATTGGCTATTCTGTGCTGGGCCATACGTTGATGCAGTTGCTATTTGGTCTCCCCCACATACAAATCAGTCGGATGTCTAGCGAAACGTCTTCAAGAACTAAACTTAAAGCCCAGTTGATCTAATTGAATACAACAGATATGATATAGCTAAATACTGATTAAAACTGATAACATAGATAAACACTGATTATAACTGACAACATAGCTAAACACTGATTATAACTGATGACATAGCTAAACACTGATTATAACTGATGACATAGTTAAACACTGTTTATAACTGATAACATAGCTAAGCACTGATTATAACTGATGACATAGCTAAACACTGATTATAACTGATGACATAGCTAAAGACTGATAATAACTGATAACATAGCTAAACTGATTATAACTGATGACATAGCTAAACACTGATTATAACTGATGACATAGCTAAACACTGATTATAACTGATAACATAGCTAAACACTAATTATAATTGATAACATAGATAAACACTGATTACTACTGATGCCATAGCTAAACACTGATTGTAATGTTGACATAGCTAAACACTGATTATAACTGATAACATAGCTAAACACTGATAATAACTGATGACATAGCTAAACCCTGATTATAATGGTGACATAGCTAAACACTGATTATAACTGATAACAGCTAAACACGGATTATAACTGATGACATAGCTAAACACTGATTATAACTGATGACATAGCTAAACACTGATTATAATGGTGACATAGCTAAACACTGATTATAACTGATGACATAGCTAAACACTGATTATAATGATGACATAGCTAAACACTGATTATAAATGATGACATAGCTAAACACTGATTATAACTGATGACATAGCTAAACACTGATTATAACTGATGACATAGCTAAACAGTGATTATAACTGATGACATAGCTAAACACTGATTATAACTGATGACATAGCTAAAAGCTATTTCTAGACTATAAATCTATTACCTTCATATGCCGATTTGCAAATTTGTCTGTTAATGTTAAATCTTTACATCTTTACGGTGGCTCAGTGGTTAGCACTGATGCCTGGCAGGGCCGTAGTCCTGAGTTCAATTCCATAAAGACATACTGATAAAAAAACGTTATCTGCCCCTTGGAGCCCTCTCGGTCATTCCACTGCTCTACACACCTCCTTTCTTTTGCTGCTTCCCTTTTAATTAGCTGTTCTTTGTCTTATCCTATTGGCTGGCCCTTTAGAGACCTCTGTGTTTGGTTAAAACAGTGTTAAAACAGACCGAATAGGGCAACAGGGAGATTAAAGGAGAACTAAAGCTAGAATATAATAATGAACCTGCATGGATTCTATAATCTGTGTATGTCATCAATAGTAAAATCCTCTCTGTAATGGTGAAGGATTTTAGGTTTGGAATGAGTGAGTCTTGTCAATTTCAGAGAAATAAACCCAGCAAGATGTCTGGGGGTTTGCTCTAGGGACCCTTAATGATCCATCAAACTGCACTTTAAAGTTTTTTGCTTCAGGCAAAATCAACTTGACTGACAGGTGCAGAAATAAATGCAGAATTAATATTTAAAACAAGATTCTCCCTTGTCTTACAAATGGAATCGTTAAAGCCACACGGAGCCTTTAAAATGAAAGGAAAACATGTTACATGTTACACGTGGACATTCCGAACTCCTAAGCTTTAGTGGCACTTAGGGGATAATCCAATAAAAGGTTCAAAACTTTGCCTGTGCTATTAAAATCTGCTGCTACCAGATGTTGTCGAACTGCAGAAAGAATTCTGATTGGTTGGTGCAAATAAATAGCAATATTGATTAATGTACACATCAATTGGTTCCTTCTGGGGGCAACTTAATCCCCAATACACGGGAACGATATTTTGAGCGATTTGGTAAATTCGGTATATCAATCCCATGTATGGCATTTTTGTGATGGAGCGTTTATCAGAAAAATGAAAGTTTGGCCAGGTAGAAAAAGGTTACAGGCGATCAGAAGACCATCTGTCCGTATATGGGTTGCTTTATAATTAGAAAAGATCGGATGTGTAGGATGAGCATTGATCTAGGTAATAAGCAGTTTAAAGGGAAACAAGGACGTTGTTTATAAACAATCAATTAAAGAAATCCTCTATCTATCAGCAGATTTTTCCTGTTAAACTAATGGTCGATACTGTCCCTTGAAGAAGGATAACTGCCTTATCTGCAATGGTTGGAAAAAGGATTTCATTTTAAATATAACTTCACCGTGTGTCAGGGACTAGTGGAGAGTTGTATGTGTAGATTCCTTTCGATTTCAAAATTCCAATCTTTACCTTTGTTTCCCTTTAATCTTGTTTTATTCTGAACGTTACCAACATCTTACTGTGTTTTCTGCCATTTATAATAATGGGTGTTTTTTGCCTTAATCTCTTTCCCCGTGTGTCTCACCAGGCTGCCTGTTTGATGCCACCCTGTGCTTTAAGGATGAAGTTTGCGTGCCAGGTAAGTGGCTTTCTTTTGCATTAATTGTGCGGGATTCCAGGTGCTAATATTAGGAGGTTACACTAGACCATGGATATCAAACTTGTGGCCCTCTAGATGTCTTGAAAACAACAATTCCCAGCATTCCCTAGCTGCATTTAAACTTTAACTTATAACTAACCATTGAGTGGCACTGTAACACCAAGCAGACAACCAATTACATTCATCTTTTTGACTGCATTTAATTCAATAGCTGATTGGTTATTATGGGGTTAGTGCATCGACCTATTACAGTGGGTATTTTGCCAGAGCAGTGAATTTAATCTCTGTTTTCAGATGGTTTGTTTGGTCAATGTCGGGAACGCGCAGAGAGGGATGTCGCTCCAATTCAGGTGACTCCTGGTTCCCTGCATCAGCTCCAATCAATACTGCGGCAACTTACCGCAAAGGGTACGTACCTTATCCTCTTGCTTGATTATAAGAATATTGTTCTCTTTTCTGTTTTATGGGTTGGAAATAGTGACATTTTACAATCAGAAGCAGGTGTTTGGTGTAATTGTACTAAGTGTAATAGGCTGGTGAAATCTTACAGCTGGTTACTGGTGTCTGGTAGAACAGATATGTCACCTACATTATTACCCTGCACCATGTGTCTGGTAGAACAGATATGTCACCTACATTATTACCCTGCACCATCTGTTTACCTTGCTCTAGTATGCTAGTAAGACAGGATATTGGATGGGATTTAACCAGGTAATAAACACACGTGATAATGTAACACTGAACGTTCTATATTTCTATATAAAATATCAATACATTTCCCAAACATTTCCAAACTTCCAGAATCGTCCCGTTCATCTGTGACTATTGACATCGCGTTTCTGTCAGACGGACAAACAGAAATAAAAATTCCAGACGTCACATTGTAACATCTGACGGAGATTGGGGCCCAATGAAGAATAAAATCAAAGAATCAAGGGGCCCCGCAGACACCTCTATTTCAAGAAACAAATGGCAAAACACTTCACACGTCTCATCACAATCAGGGGAGCCCCTACCATAAAGCAAAGTGAAACATTTGCTCAGGGCGCCCCCCTGCGGAACACTGAAAAGGCGCCAGTTAAAAAAATCCTCCTTCCTGCAATACCGCATTTCATCACCTGTCCACCAATCACCAGTGTTAGTCAGCCCTCCATACCCACCTCCACAAGCCACGCCCATGTTCCCTGATGAAGCCACGCCCGCTTCACATCCTACCCCCCGCCACCTGCGGTTAGGCGGCATTTAAAAGTTGTTTCAGGTGTTAAAATCCCTAAGAACACCCCTGATCACAATGGAACCGTATATCTGGTCTCCAATCTCCTGAAACTATGTACTGTGTACTTAACCAGCTAAGAAAAGGAGGCGAGGAACAGGGAACTATGGGAAAGGCTCTGGGGATATCGACAGAATTAAAAGCTGCTCGTCAATAGAAGAGACATAATTAACAATGTCAGATTCTGGCGAATTGATGGATACAGTGAAAGTCAATGATGAATTACAGGGGCGGCAGATCTACTCAGAGAGGGATTACAGTAATACAGGGATGATGAGTGTTTGGATTACAGATTACTTTATAGTGCTGCGTTGTGTTTGCTTAAAGGGAAAATCCACCATGTACATGAGAATATTTACTTTAATCCACATAAAGAAACACTGGAGGTTGGTTGGATATGGGGAAAAAACAGGTGATTACGGAGATAAACTGAACTTCACTTCCTTCTGACCTGAACCTGGGACCAGAATTCCCAAACCAGACCAACACCAAGAGCAATAGGATGTGAATATGTCCCACAACAGCAACGCAGTCTCTGATAGGGTAGAGGAGGCACAACGTTACCCCTTATAATACATGAGTGGTACCCAGAGTTCCCTGTATAACTCAGTCTGTGTCCTTGTACCTTTATATAGACACAGAAACCTCCTCGTGGACTTATAATATCCTATAATTATACAGTAGGGGATTACATATCCCTTATAATACATGAGTGGTACCCAGAGTTCCTGTATAACTCAGTGCTGTTGTCCTGTACCTTTATTATAGACACAGAACTCCTCAGTTGACTTCTAATATCCTTATAATTTACAGTGGGGTACATATCCCTTATTAATACATGAGTGGTACCAGAGTTCCCTGTATAACCAGTCTGTGTCCTTGTACTTTCATATAGACACAGGAACTCCTCAGTGACTTCTAATATCCTTATTAATTTACAGTAGGGGATAAATTATCCCTTATAATACATGAGTGGTACCCAGAGTTCCCTTTATACCCAGTCTGTGTCCTTGTACCTTTATATAGACACAGAAACTCCTCAGTGACTTTAATATCCCTTATAATTTACAGTAGGGGATACATTATCCATATAATACATGAGTGGTACCCCAGAGTTCCTGTTATAACTCAGTCGTGGTCCTTTACCTTTATATAGACGCAGAAACTCTCAGTGACTTCTAATATCCTTATAATTTACAGTAGGGGATACATTATCCCTTATAATACATGAGTGGGTACCCAGAGTTCCCTGATAACCAGTCTGTGTCCTTGTACCTTTATATAGACACAGAATCTCAGTGACTTCTAATATCCTTTAATTTACAGTAGGGGGATACATTATCCCTTAAATACATGAGTGGTACCCAGAGTTCCCTGTACTAACTCAGTTGTGTCCTTGTACCTTTATATTAGACACAGAACTCCTCAGTGACTTCAATATCCTTATAATTTACAGTAGGGGATACATTTCCCTTATAATACATGAGTGGTACCCAGAGTTCCCTGTATAAACTCAGTCTGTGTCCTTGTACCTTTATATAGACACAGAACCTCTCGTGAACTTCTAATATCCTTATAATTTACCAGTAGGGGATACAATATCCCTATAATACATGAGTGGTACCCAGAGTTCCCTGTATAACTCAGTCTGTGTCCTTGTACCTTTATATAGACACAGAACTCCTCAGTGACCTTCTAATATCCTTATAATTTACAGTAGGGGATCATTATCCCTTATAATACATGACGGTACCCAGAGTTCCCTGTATAAACTCAGTCTGGTCCTTGTACCTTTATATGACACAGAACTCCTCAGTGACTTCTAATATCTTATAATTTACAGTAGGGGTACATTATCCCTTATAATACATGGTGGTACCCAGAGTTCCCTGTATAACTCAGTCTGTGTCCTTGTACCTTTATATAGACACGGAAACTCCTCAGTGGACTTATAATATCCTTATAATTTACAGTGAGGGGATACACGTTATCCCTTATATAAACATGGAGTGGTACCCCAGAGTTACCTGTATAACTCAGTTCTGTGTCCGTGTACCTTTGATATAGACCACAGAACTCCTCAGTGACTTCTAATATCCTTATAATTTACAGCAGGGGATACATTATCCCTTATAATACATGAGTGGTACCCAGAGTTCCCTTTATAACTCAGTCTGTGTCCTTGTACCTTTATATAGACACAGAACTCCTCAGTGACTTCTAATATCCTTATAATTTACAGCAGGGGATACATTATCCCTTATAAATACATGAGTGGTACCCAGAGTTCCTGTATAACTCAGTCTGTGTCCTTGTACCTTTATATAGGACACAGAACTCTCAGTGACTTTCTAATATCCTTATAATTTACAGTAGGGGATACATTATCCCTTATATAATACGAGTTGCCGTACCCAGAGTTCCTGGTATAACTCAGCTGTGTCCTTGTAACTTTTATATTAGACCAAGAACTCCTCAGTGAATTCTAATAGACTTATAATTTACAGTAGGGGATACATTATCCTTATAATACATGAGTGGTACCCAGGAGTTCCGTTAATTAAACTCAAGTATGTGTCCTTTCGTACCTTATATAGACCACAGAACTCCTCAGTGACTTCTAATATCCTTATAATTTACAGCAGGGGATACATTATCCCTTATAATACATGAGTGGTACCCAGAGTTCCCTTTATAACTCAGTCTGTGTCCTTGTACCTTTATATAGACACAGAACTCCTCAGTGACTTCTAATATCCTTATAATTTACAAGTAGGGATACATTATCCTTATAATACATGAGTGGTACCCAGTTCCCTGTATAACTCAGTCTGTGTCCTTGTACCTTTATATGGACACAGAACCCCTCAGTGACTTCTAATATCCTTATAATTTACAGTAGGGGATACATTATCCCTTATAATACATGAGTGGTACCCAGAGTTCCCTGTATACTCAGTCTGTGTCCTTGTACCTTTATTGGACACAGAACTCCTCAGTGACTTCTAATATCCTTATAATTTACAGTAGGGATACATTATCCCTTATAATACTTGGTACCCAGAGTTCCCTTTATAACTCAGTCTGTGTCCTGGTACCTTTATATGACACAGAACTCCTCAGTGACTTCTAATATCCTTATAATTTACAGTAGGGATACATTATCCTTATAATACATGAGTGGTACCCAGAGTTCCCTGTATAACTCGTCTGTGTCCTTGTACCTTTATATGGACACAGAACTCCTCAGTGACTTCTAATATCCTTATAATTTACAGTAGGGATACAAATTGTAGCGGCACTACATATAGAGACATGTGTTTTATACAATGTATGCCCCTGTAATAAATCTTTCCGTCTTTATTCCTTATGAATTATTTAAGACACGTCACATCTATTAGAATGCGAGACAGCGTTGCAGTAGAAAGTTGTTTATTCTGCTACGATGAATGAAAAAAAATAATAATCCACTGATTTATCCAGATTTAAATTGTCAATTTTCTGAGTTAATTGAATTATTTGCAGGCGTAAACCTTGGCTGCGTTCGGTTTATTTAACAGATGCAACGTTAATAATATTAATGATGTTATGTACCAATATTGGAAAGTTCGAGAACTTACACTGGATTAACTAATACGATTAGAAGACAAATTAAAATCGTGTTTTTTTTTAACCGCGCGTTTGGAGATTTATCACAACGCCGTGTCAAGCGGTAACTTTTCCCTCCCTCGCCATTTATTTTTGTGGATTTAAGTGGTTTCGGTATAAATCTACAAAGTCACTTATGGTCTGTTAAATGTTCCAGGTAATTTATAGTGTTCAGTACATCAAAGGGAAGGTCAATAGACATCAAATGAATTGTACAAAAATAAAAAAAGTCACCGTCTGTTTGAAGGAGATTCTCGTTTTTCATTAATAACTATTATCAATCCAAAGTTATGGTAAAGTTTCACTTCCTACTCTGCACAGCGTCTGTGACAGGCATGTGTTATAAGCTGTAGTGCCATAAACCCCACCCCCAAAATAATATTTACAGAAGATTATAATCAATGCCTGTGCTTTCCTCTGCCCATGGACACCTCAGGATTTTTTATTTTTTTTTAGGATGGGGCTTATCTTGCATGATGATGCTCTCAGCAGTAGGATACAAGTGGGCAGGCTCAAGCCAGAGGCTTGCTGGTGTTGATGATGTCACAGCTCACTGTGTAAGCAAGTAACACCATCCTTTACAATGTTGTAAGTCTGGATAAACTCTCGTTTAGTCGTTTTAAAGCTAAACGTGTGCTCATGGATGAAGACTACGGACACATTTATTTTATTTTTTTGGCCACACATTGATTTCAGTTCTTAACGATAAAATGTTGGGGGTGTTTTTGCTTTTGAAGCAGAAATGAATCAGTGTTTTACAAACCTGCCCATGCCATGTTTTTGATGGGCAAATCCGTGTACCAATATTTGTTTAGTCCACATACACGTCTGTCAAACCAATTCCCTTTTTATAAAAATCTATTCATCTTTGGTAATGATCTTACAATCTGAGAACTTACTGTAACATTTAGAAACCATTTCCCATCACAATGTAACAGATAATGAATCTCCTCCCTTCCATTATAAGACTATTACATGAGCGACCTTCAATGTCCTCATAAACTATATCCAGGGAAACCTTGTTTGGTAAACACACAATATTTCATTGACGTTTGTTGCAATGTACGCAATACGTTTTACAATAACGAGGTTTGGAACTGTACACACTGATGTTTATGGTTAATAGAAATATCTACATTTGCTTAGAATTACAGCATTAATATACCGCTTAGATCTCCGGAATTCAAGGGGAAACGACGAATCAGAATTTTATTTAAAATTTGGAATTTTTCAGGGACAATCTGAAGACTTTGGGACTCAGTAAAATTCTTTATCCTTTGAGAGAATTGAATTAGGAGACACGTCAGTTGAATGATCACCGAGATCCCTGCAAACGTTGAAGAGTTGAAGCCCCAATTTCCATCGACTGAGGCAGCGTGAGACTTTATCCGAGGCAGGAGAAAAAGCTTTAGACTTCCAATGCAAAAAATAATAAAATCTTTAGTCTAAGGAAACATTGTGACTTAGGGCCCAGAAACTGCTAATTAAAATGATCTATCGCTTATTGTGCTTCCTACACAGAGACCAAGCAGTTTACAGACATGCAAATCTGTCACTAGAGCAGACAGTCCGCCAACCCCCTACCTCTGGGAATACAGAGAAGCTCGTTTGATAGCATAATGCAAGAATGCCGTGAATAAAGGAAGTAGGAGTGTGAGGAAAAAAATACTGCAGAGCTCTGTGCAGTTAACAATTTTACTGACTGTACATGGCTGTATCTTCTTGTAGGATAGCTTACAAACCCAATTTATTTATCAAGCAGTTATGAAGCAGTTTCTGGTTTGGAGGTCATGGTTAAACCCTCCCGTTGTACCTTTCAAATGAACCCTGGATCACTTCTCTAGGTATAACTTGTCAGAAGTTATATTGCTGCAATATAACTTTTTTAACACTTCCTACTTTCACCAGCTTGCAGTCAGGTGACCCGTCTTTGACTGCGTTATTATTAACCCCCCCTGCAGGGTTTTATTTAACTCAAAAGGTTCGTACACGTGTGCCATAGTGGGGTGCCGACCTGTGATGCGCAATGTGTAGGAACGAGCGCTTCGGGCGATAATTGGCCCGTGTATGCACTTTATTGGCCAAAACGGCTGCTCATTCGTGGGGTCCGCCCGTCGGTTCAGGCAGTGATCTCCAAATGAACGACCGTTCGGCCGATAAAGTGCTCATACACGGGCCAGTTATTGCCCGAAGCGCTCGTTCCTACACATCGTGCGAACCTTTACTTGTCTAGATACCCCAGTTGCCCTTTTAGATGGTGTTTTAGTTGAACGATTTCCCTAGTTTAATGTAGGGTGGTCGTTTTGTCTTCATTGGACATCATTTTGAAATTGGAAAGTTGTAACCATCTGGTTAAATAGATTTAACTTCTGAACACTGTAAACTTTATTGTTACTTTTCATTGGCGGATCCATTGTATTTTATAACCCGAGTCTTTCAGGAGATGTAAACTTCTTGTTAACCTTTACTTTCTGCCAGAACACGTCTTGGATTTATTATTGAGTCGCTGGTAACAAAGCGGAGCTGCCCCCAGGAAGGCAGACGAACTCCTCTGTCAAAATCCCCTCTTTAAAAATTCATAGTCAGTCCAGATAAATAAGAGATGACCAAACAGCGCCGTCCTCATCCTCATCTCCTAATGATGTGCTGGGAGAAAGTCCGTCATCTGTTCATCTTGTAACTTTCCAAACGACTCTTCAAACGCTTCCCTTTGTTACCAACTATACCCTTTAAAGAGCAACGGCAAACAAGGTTCCCTCTGTTACCAACTATACCCTTTAAAGAGCAACGGCAGACAAGGTTCCCTCCATTACCAACAATACCCTTTAAAGAGCAACGGCAGGCAAGGTTCCCTCTGTTACCAACAATCCCCTTTAAAGAGCAACGGCAGACCAAGGGTTGTTCCCCCTCTGGTACCAACAATCCCCTTTAAAGAGAACGGCAGGCAAGGTTCCTCTTTACAACAATCCCCTTTAAGAGCAAACAGCAGACAAGGTTCCCTCTGTTACCAACAATCCCCTTTAAAGAGCAACAGCAGACAAGGTTCCATCCGTTACAACAATCCCCTTTAAAGAGCAACAGCAGGACAAGGTTCCCTCGTTACAAACAATCCCTTTAAAGAGCAACGGCAGACAAGGTTCCCTCGGTTACCAAACAATCCCCTTTAAAGAGCAACGGCAGACAAGGTGCTTCCAGTACCAACAATCCCCTTTAAAGAGCAAAACGCAGGCAAGGTTGCCCTACTGTTGACCAACAATCCCCTTTAAGAGAACAGCGACAAGGTTCCCTATGTTACCAACATATCCCTTTAAAGAGCAAACAGCAGACAAGGTTCCCCTCCGTTACCAACAATCCCCTTAAAGAGCAACGGCAGACAAGGTTCCCTCTGTTACCAACAATCCCCTTTAAAGAGCAACAGCAGACAAGGTTCCTCTGTTACCAACAATCCCCTTTAAAGAGCAACGGCAGACAAGGTTCCCTCTGTTACCAACAATCCCCTTTAAAGAGCAACAGCAGACAAGGTTCCCTCTGTTACCAACAATCCCCTTTAAAGAGCAACGGAGACAGGTTCCCTCGTTACCAACAATCACCCTTAAAGAGAAACAGGCATACAAGGTTCCCTTGTTACCAAACAACCCTTTAAAAGAGCAAAACGGCAAAACAGTTCCCCGTACAACAATACCCCTTTAAAGAGCAACAGCAGACAAGGTTCCTCCGTTACCACAATCCCCTTTTAAAGAGCAACGGCAGACAAGGTTCGTTACCAAACATCCTTTAGGACAGAGACAGTTCCGTTACAAAAAAACCCAATCCCCTGTAAGAGCACAACGAGACAAGGGTCCCTCGTTACCAACAATCCCTTTAAAGAGCAACGGCAGACAAGGTTCCCTCCGTTACCAACAATCCCCTTTAAAGAGCAACGGCAGACAGACAGTCAGGTTAAAGGCGGGAAAAATTCATATTTAGAATGTTAAATTTGTTATACTGTATATTTTATAAAGGAAAGTAACTGCCAGGGTTGACAGATTTTCTTCCCCGTCTAAAGGATCCCATACACGCACCAATCCTGGTCATACGTTACAGTGAACGTTTGATCATCAGACCATGTATGGCCGACCATCCGCCAATCTATTCCTCTATTGGGTGAAATTTATCACGATACATGGTCACTCTATAAGGAAAACAAGATGGCGGAAGGCATGTAGGGTTGAGTTCCATACAGAAAGAGATGGATTCGAACTATTTCTAGTATAATCTAGTTTTATTGTAGACCGACTCCAACAAACATCACAGGGTCCTACATTCTTCTAATGGTCTAATGCCTTGGTGTTGGTTTCTTGGCTACGATGGAACGTTACTTGGCTAAAGAGGATCCGATCTGAATGACCTCGCGTTGGGTAATTAATAAGTCAACCACTTAAGCAAAAAAAAGAGAAATAATTGTCTGTTGGATTTATCACTGTACATTACACTCTGCGTAGGTGTTTAGGACTCGGTATAAATGACGGAGTTGGCAGGGGACGATGAAATACTGCGATCAGTCCGCGGGGAGCTGCTTCTTTGTAAACCGTCACTTCCAATCGTAATAAATTGGTTTGGCTTCTGTTCCTTTCACCGTTACTGGTGATTTTTCTTGGTCCAAATGGTGGTGGCTACAGTTTGTTTATTGGAGATGACGGAGACCTTGAGGATGTCCCCAAAGTGACGATACGTTGAAGGTTAGAACGAGGACTGACGAGCGCATTAGGAGGTTATTAAAAGTCTAGGCTGAGTTCCTGGTGGAAGCTTTCTGCACTGATTGAAACAGCCAATCAACTTAATTGTTTCGCAGAGAGCAAGTTCCATTACCACGGCCTCCCGGAGAATGGGGCGGCCAAATGGACGTTTGTAAGGATTCCAACGTTGCGCAGTCACAGCCCTGAACAGATAATGACATCAGCCTCGTGCCTAATCGCCCTTAAATCCTTCCACCCATACAGCAATTTGGATTAAAGTTCTCCGAGAGCTGCCCATTAGAGATCAGTTTATTATGGCCGGATATTAACATTCTGGCTACCGGTGATGGCTATAAAAACAGAGAACTTAGAATACAAGGAATATCTTTGTGGGCTACAATTCCCAGAATTCTTGACAACAGACAAGGTTGCAGATTGAAGCAAAAATAGGATATGGAACTAAATCCAATATGAGACATAATGTCACCTACGTCTACTGTGTTATTATTATTATTATTATTATTATTATTATTATTATTATTATTATTATGAGCAACGGCAGCAAGGTTCCATATGTTACCAACAATCCCTTAAAGAGAACAGGACAAGGTTCCCTCTGTTACCCACATTCCCTTTAAAGACAACAGCAGACAAGGTTCCCCTCCGTTACAAACAATCCCCTTTAAAGAGCAACGGAAGCAGACAAGGTTCCCTCTAGGTACCAACATCCCTTAAAGAGAACAGCAGACAAGGTTCCTTGTTCCCAACAATCCCCTTTAAAGAGAAACGCAGACAAGGTTCCTCGTTACCCAACAATCCTTTAAAGGCAACAGCAGAAAGGTTCCCTCTTTACCAAACAATCCCCTTTAAAGAGCAACGGAGACAAGGTTCCCTCGTACCAACAATCCCCTTTAAAGAGAAACCAGGCATACAAGGTTCCCTTGTTACCAACATCACCCTTTAAAAGAGCAAAACGGCAAAACAAGGTTCCGCCGTTACAAACAATTACCTTTAAAGAGCAACAGCAGACAAGGTTCCCTCCGTTACCAACAATCCCCTTTTTAAAGAGCAACGGCAGAACAAGGTTCCTCCGTTACCAAACAATCCCTTTAAAGAGAACAGCAGACAGGTTCCCTCCGTTACAACCAATCCCCTTTAAAGAGCACAACGGCAGACAAGGGTCCCTCGGTACAACAATCCCTTTAAAGCGCAACGGCAGACAGACAGTCAGTTTAAAAGGCGGGAAAAATTCATATAGGATGTTGAAACTTTGTTTATACTGTATATTTATAAAGGAAAGTAACTGCCAGGGTTAACAGATTTCTTCTCGTCTAAAGGATCCCATACACGCCACCAATGCTGGTCATAGTTACAGTGAACGTTTGTAATCAGACCAGTATGGCCGGACCATCCGCCCAATCTATTCCTTATGGGTGAATTGACACGATACATGGTAACTCTATAAGGAAAACAAGATGGCGGAAGGCATGTAGGTTGAGTTCCATACAGGAATAGAGATGGATCGACCCTATTTCTAGTATAATTAGTTTATTGTTAGACCTGACTCCACAACAAAACTAACACGGGTCATACATTATTTAATTGGTCTAATGCCTGGTGTGGGGTTCGGGCTTACGATGGAAAGTTACTTGGCTAAAGAGGATCCGATCTGAATGACCTCGCGTTGGGTAATAATAAGTCAACATTAAGCAAAAAAAAGAAGAAATAATGTTGTTGGAATATCACTGTACATTACACTCTGCGGAGGTGTTTAGAACGCGGTATAAATGACGGCGTGGCAGGGGAAGATTGTGAAATACTGCGTCAGTCCGCGGGGGAGCTGCTTCTTGTAAAACCGTCACTTCCAATCGTAATAAAGGTTTGGCGTCTGTCCTTTCACCGTTACTGGTGATTTTGGTGGATTTTTCTGGTCCAAATGGTGGTGGCTACAGTTTGTTTATTGGGAGGATGGACGGAGACCTTGAGGATGTACCAAAGTGACGAAGTTGTGAAGTAGACGAGGACTGACGGAGGGATCATTAGGAGGTATTAAAACGTTCTAGCGCTGAGTCATGGTGGAAGCGTTCTGCACTGATTGAACCAGGCCAAATCAACTTAATTGTTTCGCAGAGAGGCAAGTCCATTACCAGGCCTCCGGAGAGAATGGGGCGGACAAATGGCGTTTGTCAGGATTCCAAACGTGCGAAGTCACAGCCCTGGAACAGATAATGGGACATCAGGCCTCGTGCTTAATCGCTTAAATCCTTCCACCCATACAGCAATTTGATGTAAAGTTCTCCGAGAAGCTGCAATTAGAGAATCAGTTTATTATGGCCGGATAATTAAACATTCTGGCTACCGGGTGATGGGATATAAAAACCAGAGAGAACGGCGAAGACAAGGAAGAGCGGGGGGCGACAAAGGCCCAGGAGGCGGGAACACAGAAAGGGCAGAGGGAAGCAAAAAGAGGAGGAGGAATCGAAAGCCAAGAGGAGAAAGAAGGGGCACCGACGGCGACGGGGGGAGGAGGAGGCAAGGAGGCGGAGGAGGAGGAGAGGAGGAGGCGGAGGAGGAGTAGGAGGAGGCGGAGAGAGGAGGAGTGAGGAGGAGGATGAGCAGGAGCAGGGAGCGAGCAGAGGAGCAGCAGCAGCAGCATGGGAGGAGGAGAAGGAGGAGGAGGGATGGAGCAGGAGGGAGGAGCAGGAGAGGAGAGGCAAATGCCGCAGCACAGCAGGAGAGAGGAGAAGGAGTGAGCAGAGCAGGAGGAGGAGGAGCAGCAGCATAGCAGCAGCGGAGGGAGGAGGAGGAGAAGGAGGAGCGGAGGCAGAGGAGGAGCAGAAGCAGGAGCAGGGCAGCAGCTAGCAGCAGCAGAAGCAGCCGGCAGCAGCGAGGAGTGCGGAGGAAAGAGCAGCAGGCAGCAGCAGCAGCAGCAGCATGCAGCAAGGCAGCAGCAAGCCCACCCCCCCCCCGGCAGCAGCAGCAGCAGGAGAGGATCAGGAGATAGGAGGAGGAGGAGGAGGATTATGCGAGAAGGATGCAGCAGGAGGAGCAGTCAGGCTTGATGAGGAGGAGGAGGGGGAGGCAGGAGGGGAGGAGGAGCAGCAGAGCAGCAGGCAGCAGCAGCAGGAGGAGGAGGAGGACAGGAGCAGGAGGAGGAGGAGGGAGCAGGAGGAGGAGGCGGAGGAGTAGTGATGAGGTAGAGATGGAGGCGCAGGATGAGCTGCAGGATCAGGCATGTCATCAGCAGGGATGATTAGATAGGAGGAGTGGCGGCGCAGATGGAGGAGGGGATGAGCAGGAGCTAGTAGGAGCAGCAGCAGCAGCAGCAGGAGAGGAGGAGGAGGAGCAGGAGTTATGATGAGGGATATTAGGATTATCATTATCAGGAGTAGCAGCATTATCAGCAGAAGCATCAATCCGTATTAGGAGACGGGCCAGGGAGCCTGCCAGCAGAAGATGTAGAGGAGGAGGAGGAGGAGGAGGAGCATGAGGAGAGTTGTATCTGAGTAGGAGATTATTTATGATTAGGATTATGATTATGCATGGTTGTCATGATGCAGATGAGTATTCAGTATTATTATCATATCATCATAAATGATCATCATCCATCCATCATCATTGGATGATGCGGAGAGTAGTCCGTAGCAGCAGGAGGATATTAGGAGGAGGAGGAGGAGGAGCAGGAGGAGGAGGAGCAGGAGGAGGATGGAGGAGGAGGAGGAGCAGGAGGAGGGAAGGGGGGAGGAGGAGGAGGTAGGGAGGATGAGGAGGGAGGAGGATGAGGAGGATAAGTGAGTAGGATGAGCAGTGGGGCCATTATCATTTAGGAGTTAGCAGGAGGTCATCATCAGCATCCTGCATGCAGGATGATTATGATTAGCATGATGGAGGAGTAGTATGAGGGATGAGCAGATGAGTATTAGTATGATGAGTCTTTTCGGTATGTTATTATTATTATTAGGATTATGTACATTATAAGTACCACAGAGGAGGAGATTATTAGGAGTTTATATTATATTATCATTTCATTATCATCTATCATATTATTTTATTCTTAGTATTAGCAGTTATAAGATGATGATGATGATTGTATTAAATGATTATTAGTATTAGCTATAATAATGAGATGATGATAATAATAATGATAATGACAATAATAATAATAATAATAATAATAATAATAATAATAATAAAAATAATAATAATGATAATGATAATGATGAGTATCATTATTATTATTATTATTATTATTATTATTATTATTATTATTATCATTATTATTATCATTATTATTATCATTATTATTATTATTATTATTATTATCATTATTATTATTATTAATATTATTATTTACTTCTATTCTAAGTCATTGCAATAAAGTGAGGCAGCTTGGAATATATTACCTGCAGGTTAGAGGGGGCAGGGGTTACAAATGTTGAGTGACAGAAGCAGAATGGTAAAGTGTTGTGAATTGTTAAAGAGGTCCAGTGACAGAGTGTTTACAGCTGTCGTGAATGGTACAGACAGTCAGTGACCGAGCGTTACAGGGTGAATGTTACAGACGGTTCAGTGACAGAGTGTTACAGTGTGTGAATGTTAAAGAGGGTCAGGACAGAGTGTTTACAGTGTGTGAAGTTACGACGGTCAGTGACAGAAGTACAGTGGTGAATGTTACAGAGGGCAAGGACAGGAGGTTCCAGTTTGGAAATGTTAAGACGGTCAGTGACAGAGTGTTAACAGTGTGTGAATGTTACAGAACGGTCGTGACCGAGTGTACAGGTGTGAAATGTTAAAGAGGGTCAGTGAAAGAGTGTTTACAGTGTGTGAATTGTTACAGAGGGTCAGTGACAGAGATGTTACAGGGTGTGAATGTTTACAGAAGGTCAGTGACAGAATTTACAGTGTGGGAATGTTACAGGACGGTCAGTGCAGAGGTGTTACAGGTGTGAGGTTACAGACGGTCAGGACAGAGTGAAAGAGTGTTACAGAGTGTTGAATGGACAGCCGGGTCAGTGGACGAATGTTACAGTGTGTGAATGTTACAGAAGGTCAGTTTGAAAATTGTTACAGTGTGGAATGTTACAGACGGTCAGTGACAGAAGGTTGACAGTGTGTGAATTTACAGACGGTCAGTGACAGAATGTTACAGTGTGGAATGTTACAGACGGTCAGTGACAGAGTGTTACAGTGTGTGTATGAATGGTACAGACGGTCAGTGGACAGGCGTTACGGGTCGTGAATGTTAGAGATGGTCCAGTGACGAGTGTTACAGTGTGTGAATGTTACAGGGACGGTCAATTGACAGAATGGTACAGCTGTCTGTGAATGTTACAGACGGTCCAGTGACAGAATGTTACAGTGTTGTGAATGTTACAGCGGCAGTGCAGAGCGTTACAGTGTGGGGAATGTACAGACGGTCAGTGGGACAGAGCGTTAACAGTGTCGTGCGGTAACAGGGGGACGGTCAGTGACAGAGCGTACAGGTGTGAATGTTAGAGATTGGTAAGTGACAGAGCTTACAGTGTTGTGTGAATGTTACAGACGGCAGTGAAGAGAGTTACAGCTGTGTGATGTTACAGCGTCAGTGACAGGAACGTTACCAGTGTGTGAATGTTACAGTCAGTGCAGAGCGTTACAAGTTGTGAAATTTACACACGCCGACGTCAGTGACCAACGAAAAGTAAGCTTCAGTTGTGTAAATGTTACAGATAACGTAGTTGACACGAGCGTTTACAGTGTGAATTACATGAAAGAACTTAGGGATTACGATGTCAGTGACGAGCGTTTACAGTGGTGTGATGTTACAGATGGTCAGCTGACAGAGCGTTACAGGGTGTGCATGTTACAGATAAGGTCAGTGACAGAAGTACAGGTGGTGGAATGTTACAGCAGAGGTCAAGTGAACAAGAACCGTTATCAGTGTGTTGTTGAATGTTAGTCACGACGATCAGTGACAAGAGCGTTAACAGTGTGGAAAATGTTACAGAGCGTGCATTGACAGCGCGGAGCCGTTTACAGGTCTGTGATGTTTTACAGACGATCAGTGACAGCAGCGTTACAGTGTGTTGATTTTTACAGACGGATCAGTGCCCAAGAATGTTTTTTACAAGTGTGATGGAATGTTACAGACGGAAATCAGTCGACAGAGGTTAACCATGCTGTTGACGAATGTTAAGAGCAAGTGACAGAGCGTACAGTGGTTGTGAAATGTTTACAGAGGCATCAGTGCCAGAGCGTTACAGTGTTGTGAATCGGTTACACAGAGATCAGTGACAGAGCGATTACAGGTGGTGTGAAGTTACAGACGGATCAGTGAAGAAGGTTAAGTGTTGACTGAATGCGTTGCAGATCGGTCAGTGACGACGAAGCGTTACAGTGTGGTGAATGTTTACAAACAGAATGTCCATGACAAGCGTAACAATGTTTGGAATTCTCAGAGAGGTCAGTGACAGAGCGTTACAGTGTGTGAATGTACAGAGGCTCAGTGACAGAGTGTTACAGTGTGTTGAATGTTACAGACAGCAGTGAAACATTCAGGGTTCACATGTGGTGAATTTACAGCAGGAGCTCAGTGCAGACGGCTGTTCACTGTTAGAATGTTAAGTACGAGTCAGTGACAGAGCGGTTACGTGCTGGCTGAATGTTACAGAACGGTCGTGACAGAGCATTAACAGGTCGTGCTGTTTACAGAGGGTCCAGGACAGTAGAGTTACAGTGTGGGAATGTTAACAGAGGGTTCAGTGAAAGAGAGTTACCAGTGTGTGAATGTTACAGATGGTCAGTGACAGAAAGGGACAGGTGTGTGAATGTACAGACGGTCAGTTGAAGAGCGTTACAGTGTGTGAAGTTACAGTATGGTCAGTGAAAGAACGTTACAGTGTGTTTTGTGGAATGTTACGACGGTCAGTGGGCAGCAGATGTACAGTGGGAATGTTACAGAGGGTCAGTGCAGAGCGTCTAACAGTGGTGAATGTTACAGATGGTCAGTGACAGAGCGTTACAGTGTGTGAATGTTACAGACGGTCAGTGACAGAGTGTTACAATGTGTGAATGTTACAGAGGGTCAGTGACAGAGCGTTACAGTGTGTGAATGTTACAGACGGTCAGTGACAGAGCGTTACAGTGTGTGAATGTTACAGACGGTCAGTGACAGACCGTTACACTATTGTATAATGTGCCCTGTGGGTGTGTATATTCTGTGGCCAGTGTTAATCAGAACTGGTAATTCTCCTGGTTTCCAATTGATATCAGGAATTATGATTTATCTCTCGGACAGTTACAAACCGACTTTAACAAATTGCAATTTTAAATAATAATAAAAACCTTCCCACAATCATTTTCCATGTTTATCGGGGGCCCAAATCTGTCGCAGTTGTGGACCCGAGTGGCGGAATGAGCTCCCTAATCGTATGTTTCTGTGTTTGATTAATGGCTTCATAGCACTTTACTGGAATGGGTTTAGCTCGTCCCCGCAGGGCCACACCTCTCTCTCCCTGACCGTATTACTGGCGCTGTGATGGAATGCTGCTCAGTACATTTATAGGGAAGGGAATATGGATTTGACATTAATAAATATGTAAAACCAGACTCACGTGCATTAGGATTATCCGTTATATTGTCATTAACCTGGGAGAGGGGTAAACCTTCACCGAGCATTATGGGAAATCCTAAAATGTATCTATTTGTATCTATTGTTTGTTTTTCTTTTCCTCTACCTAATAATATTATGGCGTTGAATTGCTGAGAGTTGCAGTTCTGCAACCACCCCGAGGGAGCAGGTTGAGGCAACTTGAAGTTCGGCCAATGTGACAGATGTAAAGTCAGCAGGGAAGGGGAGGAAATGTCTGTGACCCATAAAGAGGAGATTTCAATGTGACTGGAAAGCCAGAAACACAGACGGGCAGAGGGAGAAGAAAAATTAACAAAAAGCTACATTAATAACACAACGACACTTTGGGGCTCATTTACCGAGAGCCGTTATCTCTCTGGGTAAATGCTTCTTCCGCGATAATTAATATCGCGTTTGCAAATGTACCACTGCGGGATTTAAACGCCAGCTAAAACACAATATTAAATTGCGAGCATCGGATGCGCAGTGATTTTTGCGTAACCCTCGCATCTGACGCTAATATGGAGCTAATATGGACTTTACCTCCAAATATTTGCCCAGCGACTGTGGGTAAATGAGGCCCTTTGAGTGTAATGTTAAAACTCATAGTTATACGATGGTTTCTGTTTACCACGGTTTTGATCCGATGCTCTGCAATTATAGACGGTGTCTGACATTTTTCAAAATAAACTCAAGTCCAAACAAAAAAGCTCTTTTAATGTCCTTAAATATAGATAGATAGATAGATAGATAGATAGATAGATAGATAATAAATAGATGATAGATAGATGATAGATAGATAGATAGATAGATAGATAGATAGATAGATAGATAGATAATAGATAGATAGATAGATAGATAGATAGATAGATAGATGATAGATAGATAGATAGATGATAGATAAATAGATAGATAGATGATAGATAGATAGGACAGATAGATAGATAGATAGATAATAGATAGATAGACAGATGATAGATAGATAGATAGATAGATAGATAGATAGATAGATAGATAGATAGATGATAGATAACTAGAGACTAGATGATAGATAGGACAGATAGATAGATAGAAGATAGATAAAGATAGATAGATAATAGGACAGATGAAGAGATCGATAGGAGAGATAGAAGATAGAAGCTAGATAGATAGAAGATAGATAGATAGATAGATAGATAGTATAAAATAGATAGATAGATAGATAGATAGATCGATAGAGAGATAGATAGATAGCTAGCTGATAGCTAGATAGATAGAAGATAGATAGATAGATAGATAGATAGATAGTAGAGAGATAGATAGGATAAATTGATAATGCTAAAGATAGTAGGATAGATAGATAGATAGATAGTAGATCGATAGAAGATAGAAGATAGATAGATAGATGATAATAGATAATAGCTAGAAGATAGATGATAGATAGATAAGAGATAATGTAGATAGATAGATAAGATAGATAGATAAGATATAGATAGATAGGTAGATAGATAGAGAGATGCTAGATAATGATAGATAGATAATACTGAGATAGAAGGATAGATAGATAGATAGAATGATAGATAGACAGGACAGATGATAGGATAGCTAGATAGATAGATTAATAGCTGATAAATAGAATAGATAATAGATAAAAGATAGATAGATAGATAGATAGATAGATAGATAGATAGATAGATGATAGATAATAGATAGATAGATAAGATAGATAGACAGATGATAGATAGATAATAGATAAATAGATAGATAGATAGATAGATAGAATAGATAGATAGATAGATAGATAGATAATAGATAGATAGACAGATGATAGATAGATAGATAGATAGCTAGATAGATAATAAGATAGCTAGCTCAGCTAGATAGATAGTAGATAGTATATAAGAATTGATAGGATAGATAGATAGATAGATAGCTAGATAGATAGATAGTAGATAGATAGATCGATAGATAATGAGATAGCTAGATAGATAGATAGACAGATGATCGATAGCTAGTAGGACAGACAGGATAGATAGATAGATAGATGATATAGTAGCTAGATAGATAGATAGATAGAAATCGAAGCTAGATAGATAGTAGATAGATAGATAATAATAGATAGATGATAGATAGATTAATAGATAGATAGATAGATAGATAATAGATAGCTAGCTAGATAGAAGATAGCTAGAAGCTAATAGATAGAGAGCTAGATGATACTAGTAGATGTAGGAGAGAGATAGATAATAATAGATAGATAGATAGATAGATAGATAATAGATAGATAGATAGGGAGATAAAGATGATAGATGAGATAGTAGATAGTAAAATGGATAATAGATAAATAGATTATAGATAGATAGATAGATAGATATAGATAGCGAGATAGTAGATAGATAAATAGATAGATGAGATAGATAGATAGATAGATAGATAGATAGATAGACAGATGATAGATAGATTAGGACAGATGCTAGATAGATAGAGAGATAAGATAAGATAATAGATAGATATAGATAGATAGATAGATAGATAGATTAGATAGATAATTAATAGAGAGATAATAGACAGATTTAGATAGTAGATAATAGATAGCTAGATAGATAGATAGATAATAGACTAGATAGATAAATAGATAGATAGATAATAGATAGATAGATAGACAGATAGATAGATAGATAGATAATAGATAGCTAGATAGATAGATAGATAATAGATAGATAGATAATAGATAGATAGATAATAGATAGATAGATAGATAGACAGATAGATAGATAGATAGATAATAGATAGATAGATAGATAATAGCTAGATAGATAGATAGATTCTAAGAGATTTGTTTGAGTTTCTATAAATAAAATAAATGTGTTTTGATTTGTTCTACCACATCAGTAACATTTGGGTCCCTCCACCCGGAGCCAGAAATTCCCATCACACCCCTGCATCCAATCGATGAGAAGCTGAAAGGGCTGAGACAATCTCACGCAGCATTTCACAGAATTGGCTCTTTCCATGGCCGTTGACTGGGGCACTAACGACGCTGTTTTCCTCGGCTACATTAATGGCCCAAATCTCGCATTTTCCTCCTTTTCTTGTTACTATAACAACGGGAAACGGCTCCTAGGGAGATTATTGACTTCTCTTCCGTGACAATAAACAACATTTTTCTGACCCTTAAAAAAAAAAAAAGGTTCCACATGGCGCTGCCTCGGATACTGATAAGAGCGAAAGAGAAAATAGCTGGAGAGCAAGAAATACAAAATACTTACTGAACTGCACATCTCAGCACTCTGAACGCGACGTTATATAAGTGTAACACTATGCACAATGCACCTTGAGCCCATCTGATTGGAGAATTCTTCTCTCTTGCTGGGTCAATTGCACTGAGCATGTGTGAGATCACTGGGCTATGGAAGGGGGCGGCACCTACAGATCTCCCTGTGCTGTGTGATTTTACTGTGTATCTTTAGTTAGGGATTACATAGAAATACAAGAGAAACATTGTTTTAATCAGGGGAAATGGGCATTATAGTGTTTTCTATTAAACCCCATTGGAAAGATTTTTTTATCCAGAGATACAATATTAAATGTACCATTGTGTTATTATGTTATGGGTCATTACTTGGTTATGACAGTGACAGATACATTTCATCCAAACTGATACATTGTTCAGGGATAATTATACTTCAAAGTGTTCAGTTCACTGATGTTGCAAGTAGGAGCTGCCATACCGCCACCTTCACACATAAGGCAAATTGTGCATTAGCACATTGTGAAAGTGCAACACATACTGTGGGTTATATTTCCACTCAGGCCCTTGGAAGCTAAAGGCCCAAAATGTTCCTACCCGCAGGGGAGTTATAACCTGGATGGCGCCTGAGGTGGCGTGTAGAGCTGTCCGAACTTTGCAAAATCCGGTCCGCTCGAGGATATGCTAATTTTCGGAAAAATTTGAAAATTCGAAAATCTGCAAGCGGACCCATTAAAACCCCATTAAAATGAAAAATTCTTCGAAAATACGTGAAATCTACGTAATTTCGAAAATATACGAAAATACGTGGAAACCCCCGTAATTTCGAAAATTTTCTAAAACGCAGTTCGGAAAAGTTTGGAAGGCGGAAATCCGGAAAATCCGCGATATCCGCTGTTCGCGAATGAGGGAAATCCGCCGCGGATCCGGGTTCGGATCCGCGAGCCGGACCATCACTAGTGGCGTGGTCCTGTGGGGGTTAACAGGGGATTAGCAGAGCGAAACTCGTCTATTTAACATGGAGATGAAGAGACGTTTTATCTCCGCAGATCCAGACATGATATTTCCCCTGAATAAACGGACGAAAAGCACCAAGAAACTTTGAGAATCTGTAACTAAGTCGGCTTTTTTCGCCGCAAAACCCCTGCGGCCACAGAGGAACAGCTGCCACGATAAAGAGCGGCACGCGACCGAGAGAGGAAAGTAGACATTTACTTATATTAAACCCTCGCTGTTTCTGCTCAGCAGGACCCCAAGTCTTTGGGAATATGATTTAACCCGCCGCTCTCTGGAAAATCTGCAATGCAGCTGTACGATTCGACATAAACCTGCGGGGAGGAGGGGAAAAGGGGAAATAAAACCAGATTCTTCCATCGGATGGAAATCTACCAGCACGACAAGCAATCTGAACACCACTAACACCCCACTAATACCCTGGCACAAGACCTGTAATGTCCCTCTTTAAAAAAAATTCCATAGGCCGTTATCGTTCAAAGGGAAAATGTCCTCAATCAATTAGACATGATTTATGTTAAATTCATTTCTACAAAACATTTATTCTAGATCTTGTAAAGGTTCTCCTCCACTCCAGGTCCTGGTATATATCTGTCATTTCTCCATCCAGGTCACGGTATATCTGTAATATTCATGTCATCCAGGGGCGTCATGGTAGATCTGTATATTCATCCATCCAGGTAAAAGGTATATCTTTAAATATTCATCCCTCCAGGGTCACGGTATATCTGTAATATTCCTCCATCCAGGTCATGGTATTCTGTAAATCCATTCATGCCAGGTCAACGGTATATCTGTAATATTCATCCATCCGGTCATGTATATCTGTAATATTCATTTCCATCCGGTCAACGGGTATATCTTAATATTCATTCATCCAGTCATGGTATACTGTAATTTCATTCATCCAGGTCACGGTAAATATGATCTGTAATATTCATCCATCCGAGGCCGGTATATCTGTAATATTCATCATGCACCAGGTCCGGTATATCTGTAATAGTCATTCAGATTCATCCGGTCATGGTATATCTGTATCTTCATCCATCCAGTCATGGTAATAATCTGTAATGTCAATCCATCCAGGGTCATGGTGGATTGAAATATTATTCTCGTCTGTAATATTCGATCCATCCATCCGGGCTCAATGTAATATCTGTAAATATTCATCCATCCAGGTCACGGTATATCTGTATATTCATTCCATCCAGGTCAATGTCATATCTGTAATATTCATTCATCAGGTCAGGTATATCTGTAATATTCCATCCATCCAGGTCATGGTATATCTTATATTCATCCATCCAGGTCACGGTATATTGCTGTAATATCATCCATCCAGTCCGGTATATCTGTATATGTCTCTCCTCCAGGTCACGTATATCTGTAATATTCATCCAGGTCACGGTATATCTGTAATATTCATCCATCCAGGTCATGGTAGATCTGTAATATTCCTCCATCCAGGTCAGTATATCTGTAATATTCCTCCATCCAGGTCACGGTATATCTGTATATTATCATCCATCCAGGTCACGGTATATCTGTGATAATTCATCCATCCGGTCACGGTATAACTGTAATATTCATCCATCCGTCACGGTATATCTGTAAATTTCATCCGTCCGAGTCACAGGTCTATCTGTAATATTCCATCCATCCAGGCCATGGTATATCTGTAAATTCATTCATCCAGTCACGGTATATCTGTTAATATCATCCAGGTCACGGTAATATATGTAAATTCATTCATCCAGGTCCCGGTATATCTGTATTTCATCCATCCAGGTCCACGGTATATCGTAATATATCTTCCATCCATCATGGTATATCTGCTGTAATTTCAATCCATCCAGTCATGTATATCGGTATATTCATTCATCCAGGTCACGGTATTATCTGTATATACCTCCATCCAGGTCACGGTTTATCTGTAATATTCATCCATCCGGTCTGGTATATCTGTAATATTCATCATCCAGGTCACGGTATATCTGTAATATTCATCCATCCAGGTCACGGTAATTCTGTAATATTCATCCATCCAGGTCCACTGTAATATCTAGTAATTATTCATCCATCAGTCACGTATAATCTGTAATATCATCTCCAGGTCACGGTATATCTGTAATATTCATCCATCCAGGTCACGGTATATCGTAATATTCATCATCCGGTCACGGTATATCTGTAATATTCATTCTCCATCCAGGTCATGGTATGCTCGTATATTCCATCCGGTCGGTAATCTGTAATTGCATCCAGGCACGGTATATCTGTAATATTCATCCTCCCTCATCGGTATATATCTGTAATATTCATCCATCCAGGTCACGGTAATATCTGTATATCATCCATCCAGGTCACGTATATCTGTAATATTCATCCATCCAGGTCATGGTATAGCTGTAATTCATCCATCCAGTCACGGTTATCTGTATATTCATTCATCCAGGTCTCGGTAATATCTGTAATATTCATCCATCCAGGTCATGGTATATCTGTAATATTCATCATCCAGGTCATGGTAATATCTTTACTATTCATCCATCCAGGGGGGGGGGATCCAGGTCACGGTACATCATATCGTAATATATCCATCCCCCCCAGTCATGGTATATCTGTTCTATTCATCCATCCAGGTCTGGTATATCTTTATATTCATCCATCCAGGTCATGTATAATCTGTAATTTCATCCATCCAGGTCTGGTATCATCTGTATATGCATCCATCCGGAGCATGGTATATCTGTATATCATCCATCCAGTCCATGGTATAGTACTAATCCAGCCCATCCAGGTCATGGTAATCTGTAATATTCATCCATCCAGAGCACGGTATATCTGTAAAGTATTCATTCATCCAGGTCACAGTATAACGTAATATTCATCCACGGTCATGATATCATCTGTATATTCACCAGCATGGTATTCTGTAATATTCATCCATCCAGGTCCTGTATATCTGTAATATTATGCATCCAGTCCCGGTATTCTTCTAATATTCATCACCGCCAGGTCACGTATATCTGTAATATTCATCCAGGTCGGTATATTGGGATATCATCCATCCAGTATCACGGTATATCTGTAATATTCATCCCCAGGTCATGGTATATCTGTATATTCATTCACCGGTCACGTATATCTGTATTTCATTCTCCAGGTCATGGTATTCTGTAATATCGTCCAGTCAGGTATATGTAATATTCATCCAGGTCATGGTATTCTTGTAATATTCATTCCATCCAGGGTTTCTGTAATATCGGAATCATTTCATTCATCCAGTTCCTCATGCGGTATATCTAATATTCGTCAGTTCCATGTTATCTGGGTAATATCAATCCAGCCAGGTAAGTATATCGTATAGCATCCATCCAGTCTGGTATATCTGTAATGTCATTCATCCAGGTCAACTGTATATCTGTAATATTCATCCATCCAGGTCATGGTATATCTGTAATATTTCCATTCCATCCAGGCAGTATATCTGTAAGTATTCACTATTCATCCAGTCATGGTATCTCTAGTAATATTCAGGTGTCCAGGTCATGGTACTGTTATATTCCACCCATCCAGGTCATCTATTCTGTAATAATCATCATCCAGGTCATGGTATATCTGTAATATTCATCCATCCAGTCATGTATATCCGTAATTCATCATCCAGGTCTGGTATATCTGTAATATCTCACATCCAGGTCATGGTATATCTGTAATATTCATGCCATGGTCACGGTATATCTGTATATTCATCTCATCCAGGTCGGTATTATCTGTAATATTCATCCATCCAGGTCACGGTATATCTGTATTTCATCCATCCAGGTCATGTATCATCTGTAATATTTCATTCATCCAGGTCACGGTATATCTGTAATATCATCATCCAGGTCACGGTATATCATCAATATCATTCACCATGTCAGGGCATCTAATATCGTCCAGGTCATTGTAATCTGATCATCCATCCAGAGTACAGGTATAATCGTAATATCTCATCCATCTGGCATTTCTATGGTCATGTATCTGTAATATTCATCCATCCAGTCCCGGTATCGTAATTCATCATCGGTAGGTAATATGTCATTCTCATCAGGTCATCGATATTCTGTAATATTCATTCATCCCAGGTCACAGTTAATATCTGTATAATTCATGTCATCCATGTCCACGGTAGTCTGTATATTTCATCCAGGTCACCGTATATCTGTAATATCCTTGCATGGTATCTAATTCATTCACCAGTAGGTATCTGTATATGCTCATCAGGTGCTGTAATATTCATCATCCAGGTTCAGGTATATCTGTAATATTCATTCACCAGGTCACGGTATTCTGTAAGATTCATTCATCCAGGTCTTATATCTGTAATATTCATCCATCCGGCACTGGTATATCTGATTATATTCATCATCCAGGTCACTGGTATTCTGTAAACTATTCAAATTTCATGTCATCGGTATAATCGTGTATAATTCACATCAGGTCACGTATATCTATAATATTTCACGTCAGTATACTATACTATTCCCTAGGTCATGGCATAGTCTAATATTCGTCCAAGTCATGGTGTATCGTAATATATCATCCATCCGGTAGTATATCTGTATGTATCATACCATCCAGGTCATGTATAAATCTGTAATATTCTCCAAGCCGTATTCGTACATAAGGTCACGGTATATCTGTAATATTCATTCATCCCAGGTCCGAGTTATCTGTAATATTCATCATAGTCCATGATAATCTCATCAGCCATGGTATATCGTACTATTTCATTCATCCAGGTCAGGTCTATACGGTGTTATATTCATCCAGGTCACGTATATCTCAATTTTCATATCATCCAGGTCATGGTAATATCTTTAATATTCATAATTCTCCAGTTCACTGGTAATATCTGATATTCATCCCCTCCAGGTCTGGTATATCTGTGTATCATCCATCCAGGTCATGGTATATCTGTAAATATTCATCCATCCAGAATACGTTATCTGTAATATTCCATACATCCAGGTCACGGTATAAAATCTGTAATTCAATCCATCCAGTCACGGTATATCTGGTATATTCCATTCACCAGGTCACGGTTTTAATATCTGTAATATTCATCCCATCCAGGTCCCACGGTATATCTGTACTTATGCACCAGGTCACCGGTATATCTGTAATATTCATTACCAGGTCCACGGTAATCTTAATATTCATCCATGTCATGGTATAATAATCTGTAATATTCATACCAGGTCACCGTATATCTGTATATTTCATCCAGGCATAGTTATACTTTTGTATTAAGTTATATCAACTGACTAAAGGTTCTGATATAGAGATCCCATTCGATGACTACAGAAACGTCTTCAAGAACTAAACTTCAAGTCCAGTTTGATTTAACTGAATACAACCGATATTTGTTCTATGAGTATTAACAATTAGATTGTAAGCTCTCGTGGCAGGGACTCAATTCCTGACTGTTCAAGGCACTATTCAATTTACTTTAATAATTATTATGGTCTTCCTTAACCATGTATGAAATTGTATTTATAATTTTATTTATCTGTATAATTGTTGCATTTCGCTCAGACCTTCTCCTGACTGTTTCCACTACCCTAACCCTTACCTGGACCCATTCAGGAGAAAAGAGGACTTGTCCTGTAGCATCGGACAGGAGTGAGCCTGAAATACCAAGTCGTAATGCTACAACAGGATAACCGATGCCAATGGGACCCTCAATCTCCACTATCGTGATTTCTTCAATTGGCTGAGACCAATTTAGTTAAAACATTGATGTAATATATTCCATACGGCAACATTGTGATGAAATGTTACATTTGTGTTACTTTTACTCCAAACTGCAGTTTTCTAATACACGTAATAGAGATTGAGGATCGGCAGGGAAAGGGCACACACTAAAAAGATATCAACAGATATACGTGAAGTAAGTATTCCACCGCCCTATTTTACTGTTAATTCGGATGTCCCGAACTTTTGCAAATCCGGTCCGCTCCCAGATCCGCAAATTTTTCGAGAAATTCAAAATCCGCACGCGGACCCATTAAATGAAAAAATATTTTTTGAAAATACGAGATCCTCGTAATTTCGAAAATTTTTCGAAAATACTTATTTGACGAAAATAACGAAGCCTCGAAATACGTTTTTACGAAAATAAGGAATCCTCGGAAAATACGTATTTACCAATAATAGAAATCCTCAGAAATACGTATTCGAATAGACCAATCCTCGGAAAATCGGGAAAAATCCGAACGGGATAAAATCCGCTGGCGGATAAGGGTTCCCCCACGGATCCGTGCGAAACTCGCCGCCATCCCTACTTTCCAAAAGGTATCCAGATTAGAGAGGAACGTTACGAATGTTGATTTCTCCAACACATTGAAAGAGAAAATAATACAAATTTGTTTACTTGGTCCCTTTGCTCACCACTCACCAATCCCAAACGTTAAGAGACGGTAATCTGTAATGAGGGGATGGGACAGACAAATGGCAAACAGACCTCTCCTTAACCCGTCTTATTACACACAAACGCGGCGATCCTTTAGACCTACCGAGAAATATTTATCATTCAATACCACGTTAGCAACCCGCATCCCCACCCGTTTAAATTAAATCTTCCTATCCTTCTTTTCTTATTTTTATTGTAAAAGAATCATAACAAGCGCCTCCCTACTCCATCTACAATGCAGCTTCTTTCCAATGTCTGCAGAGCATGGTGGAGTCCCACACAAGGCCCCCTAGTGAAGAGGGTACAAACTTAAAGGTTATTGTGATATTCGTAATTTCCTGTAAAATCTGAACGGGATTCACTGAAATATCGAAATGTGAATGTGGCAACACCGTAAATCTCCTTTAATACGCGGAGCTTGATATTTCACGAAATTCTGCAAATTCCAATCAATCAATCAATCACATATCAAAAACTTTTCCGTGTTCCGGGCGACCGCTTAACAACACTGGAAGTCGGTTTTGTGCGGAAACGAAATCTGGTCTAGGAGGAAAGAGCCCAGCTATTAATGCCCATGCTCTCTGCAGTTTTCCCCCTTTGAGTTTGTTCTTTCAGATGGAACTCTCCATCCTTGCACTCGGACCCAAAATCGATTGCAAATATCGTCTTTGTGGTGTGGCTAGCTTAAAAGGTAATCTATCCTCTAAAAAAAACCTAATTTAAAAATCCATGATTGTAGTGATCTGTGTAATATCAAGCAAGCCACCTTTAGGTCACTACGACCCTGGAGGTTAAAGTTGTTAAATGCCTAACATATAGATGTAGCCTCGACGTACCCTACACGCTAGCACTACTCGCACGGTACCTAGCACATCAGGCTGGACTCCCGTACATAGCAGGGTAACTAGCACGTACATACATGGTACATAGCACGATGACGGTAATAGATGCTATAGGTACATAGCACGGTACCCTACGACGGTAATACACTACGAGAACATGGCATAAGTATATGGTACATAGCAACGGGTAATAGCACGGTCACATAGAGGTATGAGGTACAGAGCATTGGTACATAGCACGGTACATAGCACTGTGACCCTAGTAACGGTACATAGCACGGTAACATAGCTGTTTGCATATACAGTACATAGCATGTACATAGCAACGGTCATAGCATGGACCCGCACGGGTACATCGCCGGTAATAGCATGCGTCATCGTATGTTGGCATAGTACGGTGCATAGACGGTAACATATTCTGTTTTGCATAGTACGGTACATACATGGTCCATAGTATTTTGCATAGTCAGATTGCCATAGCACGGTACCTAGCTGTACAGAGCAACGTAGCACTTAGCACGGTACATAGTATGTTGCATAGTCGGTGCATACACGGTTTTTCATGCACGGTACATACCTATTAGACACAATTAAACTACATTAGACTACAATAAGACTTCATAGTACGGTGCTAGTAACGGTTCATAGCACGGTACCTAGCACGTTACATACATGGTACAATATTATGTTGCATAGTACGTGCATAGCACGGTACTACACGGTACATAGCCTATTAAGCACACTTAGGACTACAATATTACTAATAAATAACTAATCATTGGATGTTTAATGTACAATGTAATTAAAGTGTCCCGTACACACCATTAATATTCCGTCCGGCGGTTATTTCGGGAATATTCTCCTATATTAGGAAAACAGCCAATGGGAACTGGGTGCTAATGGATTCTAGTTTAGTTAATGGGGATTTGTACGCAACCACTCAGGTTGGGACCATATGTTACTTGTGACAAGGGTGGGCGTTTTCCCCCCCTTTCTTTTCTTTCTTCAAACTTTATTTATGCTGTGGGGGGAGGGGCGTGTCAGAGGTTAAGGGTAAGTTACAATGACATTTACAATTCTTCCATAAAGGTAATAAATGTAAAAGTCGTTCCGAGTATCATTATTCAATATTGCCCTTCGCTATTTTTATAGGAGGTTTTCCTTATTCTCTTTGGCCATGTAATTAATCCATAATATATTATTATAACACAATAATATAGCTTTTTTTAAATAAATCTATAACCTATATTCCAATTAAAAAAAAGAGAAACTATTACTATATAAATTTAACACATCCTAATTAATATGTGGCAGGGAAATCCATCACACTAAAGCTACTAGTACATTATGAATCAACATGAATTCCTGCTGGATATGCGGTAACAGCGATGGGTAGTTTATACGAATGACCTTGATTATTGTTACTGATAATCCAAAGTTCAGGGTCAGGCAAAGATTACTGGGATTTATATTCCTCCGTTGAACCTAGGTCGGTCCACATCTAACCTGTTTTTACTTTATTCTGGCTGGAATGTTATAACTGATTCCAATTCATAGGATCCTGATTACAATGAGGTCGTGATGTCACAGTTCATCCAACTGAGGTTTTATATATAAAATATTTAAAAAATGTGGACTTGGATCTGTCAGAAACCCTTGGCTATGAATATCAACCTGGTGTTCTAGACCAACATCAACCATGTAAATGCTAGGATGGTAACGGGCCTGGGGACTTAATGTTTTTTACATATATATGATGACGCTCATTGACTATGTGAATTACGTGGGGTGGCATATATATATATATATTATTATTAAGATCAACCCGAACGTGCAGCCAGATTCAGCACCCAACCCGCAGCTGTCTAGACCAAACCGACCCCTTCAAACTCACTGTGGGTTAGCTGAGCCCAAATCTGGTAACTTCGGGGGGAAAACATACTGGAGGATTCTATCACACCAATTAACTTCCCCTTTTAACATGTTCACAGCCAACGTCCCTTTAACACATATCACCCAACTTCCCCTTTATCACTTATTGCATCAACTTCCCCTTTAGCGTGTATCGCATCACGTCCCTCTTTAGTTCGCGTGTATCACATCAACTTCCCTTAGCGTGTAGCACTCAACTTCAATATGAGCTAAAGGGGAAGTTGATGCAATATAGTTTTCCCCCCCTTTTTAGCCTGTACATGGTCTGCTGCGTCTTGTGATTGACCGCTCCCAGCATCCTATCACAGCACCAACAGGACAAAACAGGTAAAGCATTGTACTGTCCCTGAATACTCTGGACATTTGAAGGCTGTGAAATGTACTTGATTCACCACTAATGGCCAGGTGTAATTAACTTAAAAAATGTGGGGAAAGGGGTACAAGCATTTTTAAAGGTTAAAGTATCCTTTGCTTTTCCCAGGTCCCTTCTACTTATGTAACCAAGTCCTCATGAAAATTGTCCCCAGCCATTTGGAAGTTTCTCTGGAACTACAAACACATAATTGCGTTTCTATGTTATAGATACTTCAGTAAAGATGTAAGAACAAGGTTTTTTAAATTCAGACAGAAGACTGTTAATCTATGAGAAATGTAACACGTACAAATAAAGATAAAGGACAACATGTTGACCCCCAAATTAAAAAATAACAGGTATTTTCAAAATTACAATAATTAAGAAAGCTGAGAGTGGACGTAACATGTGTAGCGCAGTGCCGCGTCTCTAGAGGCAAGGTGAAGCACTTTAACAGAGCTCTTGCCTCATTAAAAGTCCTAGAGACCCCTTGTGATTAGCAAAAATTTCTTTCTCTCAAAGTTTCCTTCTTCCTCTTTAAACTCTCCAAGCTCTTTTACATAATCTCGCACATGCCAAAAGTTAGGGACTAACATTCGTCATTGGCTGTGACGTCATTTGTTACTCCATGAGTGACAGAACGCAGGAACAAAATAGGTTCTAATTATTATAATAGACTATATGATAGGCAGCATCTCGGTTAGCCTTACATCTCTCAACTTTCTAACTATGCCGTTTTGGGGTTTGGGGAGTTATTTATGTTCATACACCTTTTTTTGTGCTTTGAATGTGGATACAGTAGATTCAACGTCAGCTGTAACATCCGGCTTATCAGACCCACCAATAACGTTATTATAACCCCAAAGAATAGAAATCTAAGGTTCTGTTTTCCAACCTAACTTGTGGAATTCAGTGACTTCCTGGTTAAAAAGTAACCAACTACGAAAGACTCTTAACTCGCCGGATTCTTTCTAAACGCCATACCCTAATCAAATATTTCTACGCCACTTAATGATCGCTGAGGACAAATAGACCGATTGTCATCGTACGAGACGAGAAAAATAAATTCGGTCACAGCGACATTGTCAATAGGATGGTCCAAAAGAAGAAATAAAATGTCGTTGCATCACCATGCGACAAACCGTTTATCATCCCGACATGTCAATTTCCAACCCCTGGGGTAATTTGTTTTCCTGTGTCCTTGTGATTATAACTACGCTTTATGAGACCCACAACAAACATATCAATCATAACACATCAAATATAGACTCGTACCCTTGTTGGGAGAGACGGTCCAATACGACGTCATAGACTCCATAGATATTTCTAGACACATTAGGGATCTTACCGCATCCGCTCTGGTTAATCTCCCCGTATGCTTTCAATAATGCGTTCTGCGCTGCAGGTGAATTTTAACGCCAGATATTAGCTGCCAATGGAAAAGTTTCACGCAAAACGCGATTTTGAATCTCGTGAGCAGGCGGCCGCGTCCCCTGAAGTTTGGCGCATCGTGTTAAAGTCGCACTAACCAATTCAGTATTTTTTAACACCGGAAACAGTCGGCCACACCCTACACCCCTGGTTTAGTGAGGCCCCATTGACTTCCTAGCCCCGTTTTGGTCCTGGTGTGTTTTTCTATTAAAGTCCAAGTTATACCTGAAAGTGGCAGCCCGTTCAGGAGAGCCAATGACTGAATCCTTTTAAACCAGCCTCCTCTTTTGAGCATGTCGAGCTTGTAAAAGACGCGGAGAGGAGATGAAATGTTTTAAGAGGCATAGATAAAATAATTCCGCTGCATACGGTCTTATTTCCTACATCTATTGTGGTTTTGCGGGTTGTGGGGGAATTACCGAAGGAATCCACTAATAAAGTGAACAATCTCCCTACCTTACCTCCCAGTAAAATATAGATTTTAATTTGATCTGGATATAGTTCACACCCTTTAAAAATTTTTGATGCACATTCCAGAAGTGGGTGCAATCTCATGTGATTTGGCCAGTACAAAGGATCTCTCATGGTGACTAGCACCCTCGGCAGAACCTTGGTGGGCGCTACTGGCTATGGCCATTAATATTGTATGAGATTGAGGTTTGGCTGAGCGGTGCTGAAATTCAAGTTTATTTGCGGACAGAGGCTCAGATGCGTGGCTTGAATATTAAAACTGTATGCCAACGTTGCCCGACAGCCTTGCCCGACATATGATCGTTTATTATCAGTAGAAATGAGATAGAATTAAATCCCTCCCTATTTTGTTATTTTTCCCACCAAATCATTTTACTGGGCTATGGGTTTCCTGTGTATTTCTATAACCAGTTCCCTCGTTATCCCCGATAGAAACCATGGAATTCACTGAGCGTAGCGCGCATTTATACACGACAAGTCTGTGGTAAACCTTTCGCTCCTCCAGCGCGTTTCCACCCTTTGGTAAATCACCTAAACGAACGCTCGGCCTCGCCCGTTGTGTAATGCTCGTTAAAATGCCTCGCGCTCCTTTAACGCAGACTATAAAATCGCGTGCCAGAGTGTGCAGGTTAATACTAATTAACAATGTCCGTCTCAAGCAAAATAATTTAGACGCGTCAAAAAACAATCCTTTAAAAAAATGTCAAATTCATTTCAGCTTTCTTGTGTTTAAAACCCACAAACCAGAATGTGAACGGTCCTGAGAAAGATCCACGGTGAGGAAAGTTTTAAAGCTGTATACACAACCGTAAGCGGTATACACCACCGTAAAGCTGTATACACAACCGTAAGCTGTCTACACATACCGGAAAGCTGTACACACACCGGAAAGCGGTATACACACTCGTACATCTGTATACACACACGCGTAAAGCTGTACAACACACATCCCGTCCGCTGTATACAACATCGTAAAGCTGTAATACACAACCGTAACGCTGTATACACCTTACACCCTGTATACACACCAAAAGCTGTTCACACTGTAAAGCTGTATAACACACTGTAAAGCTGTATAACACGTAAAGCAAGCTGTATACACAACCGTAAGCTGTATACACATATCATAAGCTGTATACACCCTTAAAGCTGTATACACCGCAAATGCTGTATACACAACGTAAATCGGGTTAAAAAACATACACACCGTAAAGCAGCTGTATCACAACCGTAAAAGCGTATACACATCATACAAGCTGTATACACACTGTAAGCTGTATACACAATGTACATCTGTATACACCCAAAACTGTAGCACCTTTAAAGTCTGTAATACACCCCGTAAAGCAACTGTATCACACCGTAAAGCTGTATCACCATCATAAAGCTGTATACACACCGAAAGCTGTAGACACTCATTAAGCTGTATACACCCCGTAAAGCTGTATACACCCGTACAAAAAAGCCCCCCAAATCCTTTGGGGGGGTTATAACCACCGTAAAAGCTGTATACACACATAAGCTGTATACACACTGTAATCTGTATAACACACCAAAGCTTATACACACTGTAAACTGTATACACACTCAAAAAGCGCTGTACACCCCCTAAGCTGTATCGCACACGTTAACTTATCACCACCGTATCTTACCCACCACCGTAAAGCTGTCGCACAACCGTAAAGCTGTACACACACCATAAAGCTGTACAACACACCATAAAGCTGTAATACACACCTTACAGCCTTATACACACCGTAAAGCTGTATACCCACTGTAAATCTGTATACCAACCGTAAATCGTATACACCTGTAAATCTGTATCACAACGTAATCTTATACCCACCAAAAGCTGTACTACATACGCAAGCTGTATACACACCAAATCTGGATACACACCAAAGCTGTTACACCACACCGTAAAGCTGTATACACACCGAAAAGCTGTAAACACACACCGTAAAGCTTACACACAAACCGTAAAGCTGTACACACACATAAATCCGTAAGCTGTACAACCACAACTCCTTAAAGCTTTTACACACACCGTAACGCTGTACACACACCATAAAGCAGTATAGGGGCGCGGAGCACCTTAGCATGCATACACACCGTGTTAAGCTGTATACACCCCATAAAATCTGTCACACAGCTAATCTGTACACACCTGTAAAGCGTTCCCCCACCATAAAAGCTGTAATATACACACCGTAGGCTGTATACCCAACATAGAGGCCCTGCAGCCACACCTTGATAAAGAGCTGTATCAACAACCATAATCGGTATACACACCGTAGATATCTGTACACCACTGTCAACTGTATACACCCAGTACTGTACACACACTGTAAAGATTTTGTCCCTGTCATTTTTTCAAATCAGGCTTACCCACATCCCGACCGTTCTCCATATAAATTATATATAAGTTAATGTTCTCCCGATATTAATTTAAATTAAGTCTATATAACAGTATACGGGCTCCCTAATATTAATTTATATTAATCGATATAAGTATACTGTTTCTCCCTATATTAAGTTAATATTAAGTATAATGAAAGTATACTTGTTCTCGCCTATATTAAGTTAATATTAAGTTATATATAAAGTATAAATGTTCTCCCTATATTAAGGTATATTAAGTATATATCAAGCATACTGTTCTAACCCTATATTTCAGAGTTAATATTAAGGTGCATATATAGGGTGTCGGAGATGTGGCAGTATGTCTCGGGTTGGGGGTGGTTCGATATCGGGAATTAAGTGGGGTTGGGATTTGGTTGGGTGTTTAGGGTATGAGGTGTTGTGCAAATTGTGTGGTTTTTTGGGGTGTTTGGTGCGGCTCGTCGCCCTGATAAGTGGAGAGGGGGTGAGGTATATCAGGTGGCAAACTCCCGTCTATAGGAAGTTAGTTTTCTTTTGGTGAAGGGGTGGGAGGTTTTGGGTGTGTTTGGAGGGGGGTGTGGGGTATTTTGAGAAAGGATAATGTGGTCTCGGGGTGGCGGCTGTCGCGAGGTATGGTGAAGTGGGTGGGGTGAGACTGGGGTGTGTGTTTTTGTTGTATCAGGTGGTGGTGTGGATGGGTTGATGAGGTGCGAGTGATTGTGGGTGGTACAGTCGATGATGCTCTTGGGTGTGTGTCGTGTGTCGTTCTCTAATGAGGTGGTTTAGTCAGTGTGTATAGGTGTGGGATGGTTTGTCTTATGGGTTGGTGTGAATAGGTAGACTGGGATTCTGGGCTGTGTTGGGTGCTGTTCTGTCGTGTCCTGTGTTTGTGTTGTGGATATGTTGTTTGGTTTGGTGTTTTGTTTCCGGTTTGGTGTTGGTGGTGTAAGTTGTTGTTTGTTTTCGGGTGTTGGTTTTTTTGTTCGGGTGATTTTTGAATTTGGTTGTGGATGGAGCTCTTGTGTTTGTTGTGGTGGTGGCTGTGTGGGTTGGGCGTGTGTATCATGTGGTGATGGAAGGGAAGACGGAAGAGAGGAGAAGGGAGGGGAGGATTGGTGGCTTTGCGCGGGCCTAGGTGGTGGAGGGGATGTGGAGAGGGTAGGGGACTAGGAGTGGAGGAGGCGGGAGCGGGCGCGGAGGGGGTGGCTCTGGGTCTGGGAGGAAGGGTTTGGGTGTAAGGAAGGGTTGGGTGGAGAGAGAGGAAGGGAGAAGGGGCGCCGGCGGCCGCGCGGGACGAGAAAGGAGGGAGGAAGAGAGAAAGGGAAGGGCGCCCGAAGGAAAGGAAGAGAAGGAGAGAGTAAGGAAAACGGCGCCCGAGAATATTAGGGAAGAGGAAGTAGATATAAAGAGAATGGGCGCCCAGAGTAAGGATATTAATATATATAAGGATCCTGTTTCGCCTATATTAGTTAATATTAGTATAATATAAAGTAATACGTTGTTCTCCCTATAGTAAGTGAAGATTAAGTATATATAAAGTCTACTGTTTCTCCCTATATTAAGTTACTATTAAGTATATATAAATAAATAACTGTTCTCCTCCCTATATTAAATTTAATAATATTAAGTAGATATAAAGTATACTGTTTCTTCCTTTTTTTGCTCCTCTTCTCTCCCCCCTTAAAGTAAAGTTAATATTAAAGTATATATAAGTAGAATGTTCTCGGTTCTCTTCCTCCCACTATATAAGTTTAATATTAATTATATATAAAGTTATAAGGGAAGTTCTCCTCCCTCCTCCACTAGGATTAAGTTTAATATTAAGTATTATAAAGTATTAATGTTCTTTCTCCGACTTTCGCCCTATATTAAGTATATATTAAGATATTTATAAAGTATAATGTTCTTTCTCGTTCCTCAACAATGTTTCTCCCTAGATTATTTTAATATTAAGTATTATAAAGTAAATTTGCTGGGGAATCCTGCGCTCCTCCCTCACTATAGTAAGTATATTAAATATATAAATATACGGTTCTTCTCCCTAATTAGACACAGAACTCCTCAGTGACTTCTAATATCCTTATAATTTACAGCAGGGGATACATTATCCCTTATAATACATGAGTGGTACCCAGAGTTCCCTTTATAACTCAGTCTGTGTCCTTGTACCTTTATATAGACACAGAACTCCTCAGTGACTTCTAATATCCTTATAATTTACAGTAGGGGATACATTATCCTTATAATACATGAGTGGTACCCAGAGTTCCCTGTATAACTCAGTCTGTGTCCTTGTACCTTTATATGGACACAGAACTCCTCAGTGACTTCTAATATCCTTATAATTTACAGTAGGGATACAAATTGTAGCGGCACTACATATAGAGACATGTGTTTTATACAATGTATGCCCCTGTAATAAATCTTTCCGTCTTTATTCCTTATGAATTATTTAAGACACGTGTTTTTTTACCTGTATAACTCAGTCTGTGTCCTTTACCTTTATATAGACACAGAAGAACTCCCAGTGACCTAATATCCTATATTTACACGTAGGGATACATTATCCCTTATAATACATGAGTGGGTCCCAGAGTTCCCTGTATAACTCAGTCTGTGTCCTTGTTACCTTTATATAGACACAGAACTCCTCAGTGACTTCAATATCCTTATAATTTTACAGTAGGGGGATACATTATCCATTATAATACATGAGTGGTACCCAGAGTTCCCTGTAACTCAGTCTTGTGTCCTGTACCTTTATATAGACACAAACTCCTCAGTGACTTCTATATCCTTATAATTTACAGTAGGGGATACATTATCCCTTATAATACATGAGTGGTACCAGAGTTCCCTGTATAAACTCAGTCTGTGGTCCGTTTACCTTATATAGGACACAGAACTCCTCAGTGACTTCTAATATCCTTATAATTTACAGTAGGGGATAACTTATCCCTATAATACATGAGTGGTACCCAGAGTTCCCTGTATAACTCAGTCTGGTCCTTGTACCTTTATATAGACACAGAAACTCCTCAGTGACTTCTAATATCCTTATAATTTACAGTAGGGGATACATTATCCCTATAATACATGACGTGGTACCCAGAGTTCCCGTTAGCTAACTCAGTCTGTGCTTGTACCTTTATATGACACAGAACCTCAGTGACTTCTAATATCCTTATAATTTACAGTAGGGTTACATTATCCCTATAATACATATAGGTACCCAGAGGTCCCTGTATAACTCAGTCTGTGTCCTGTACCTTTATAGGGACACAGACTCCTCAGTGACTTATAATATCCTTATAATTTACAGTAGGGGGATACGTTATCCCTTATATACAGAGTGGTACCCAGAGTTACCCTGTATAACTCAGTCTGTGTCCTTTACTTTATATAGACCACAGAACTCCTCAGTGACTTCTAATATCCTTAAATTTACAGTAGGGGGATACGTATATCCTTATAATACAGAGTGGTACCCAGAGTTCCCTGTATAACCACTCTGTGTCCTTGTACCTTTTATATAGACACAGAAACTCCTCAGTGACTTCTAAATATCCTTATAATTTACAGTAGGGGATACATTATCCCTTATAATACATGACGTGGTACCCCAGAGTTTCCCTGTATAACTCAGTCTGTGGTCCTTGTACCTTTATATAGACCAGAACTCCTCAGTGACTCTAATATCCTTATAATTTAAAGTAGGGGATACGATTATCCCTTATAATACAGAGTGGTACCCAGAGTTCCCTGTATAACTCAGTCTGTGTTCTTGTACCTTTATATAGACACAGAACTCCTCAGTTGACTTCTAATACCTTATAATTTACAGAGGGGGATACATTTACCCTTAATATACATGAGCGGTACCCAGAGTCCCTGTATAACTCAGTCTGTGTCCTTGTACCTTTATAGACACAGAAACCCCCTCAGTGACTTCTAATATCCTATAATTTACAGTAGGGGAAACATTATCCTTATAATACATGAGTGGGACCCAGAGTCCTTTATAACTCAGTCTGTGTCCTTGGACCTTTATAGACACAGAACCCTCAGTGACTTCTAATATCCTTATAATTTACAGCAGGGGATACATATCCCTTATAAACAGAGTGGTACCCAGAGTTCCCTAAACTCAGTCTGTGTCCTTGTACCTTTATATGAACACAGAACTCCTCAGTGACCTTCTAATATCCTTATAATTTACAGTAGGGATACATTATCCCTTATAATACATGAGTCTTTGGTACCCAGAGTTCCCTTATAAACTCAGTCTGTGTCCTTGTACCTTTATAGTAGACAAGAACTCCTCAGTGACTTCTAATATCCTTATAATTTTTACAGTAGGAGGATACATTATCCTTATAATACATGAGTGGTACCAGAGTTCCCTGTTATAACTCAGTCTGTGTCCTTGTACCTTATATGGACACAGAAACTCCTTCAGTGACTCTAATATCCTATAATTTACAGTAGGGATAACAAATTGTAGCGGCAACTACATATAGAGCAGTGTTTTATTACAATGTATGACCCCTGAGAGGAGGAGAGGGGAGGGAGGAGGAGCATGGAAGGAGCAGCGCAGCAGCCATGAAGGCGGAGAGCGAGAGAGCAGGAGACGGAGGAGGAGGAGGGAGGGTGCGATGGAGGAATGAGTAGGAGAGGATGAGTCAGAATAAGGAGGAGGAGGAGAAGAGAGGAGAAGGGACAGAAGAGAGAAGAAGATAGAGAAGAAGAAGAAGAAGAAGAAGAGATAGGAAGAAGAACGAAGAAGAAGAAGAAGAAAAGAAGAATATGAAATGATAAGATGAGCTCATTATATGATTATTTAGGATTATGATGTATTAGGAGTTGATGATTATGTAAGTATCAGTATTATTAGCGTATTATTATCATTATTATTAGTATTATTATTAGTTCTTATATTAGTTAGTACTATTATGATGTACGTCTATCTAAGCATGAATAAAGTGAGGCAGCTTGGAATATATTACCTGCAGGTTAGAGGGGGGCAGGGGTTACAAAGGTTGAGTGGACAGAATGGTACAGTGTGGAAGTACAGACGGGCAGTGACAGGTGGTACAGGTGTGAATGTACAGACAAGTCAGTGACAGAGCGTTGAACAGTGTGGAATGTTACAGACGGTCAGTGACAGAGGTTTTACAGGTGTGTGCATGTTACAGGAGGGTCAGTGACAGAGGTGTCAGTGGGTGAAGTTACAGACGGTTCAGTGAAAGGGAATGGTACAGTGTGTGAATGTTACAGAGGGTCAGTGACAGAGTGTTTACAGTGTGTGACTGTTACAGACGGTTTTCAGTGACACACAATCCCCCAAAAGAGTGTGACCAGTGTGTGAATGTACAAGACGGTCAGGACAGAGTGTTACAGTGGGTGAATGTCTACAGAGGGGTTCAGTGACAGAGTGTTACAGTGTTGGGAATGTTACAGGGACGGTCAGTTGACAGAAGTTACAGGTTTGTGGTGGAATGTACAGACGGGCAGTTGACAGAATGTTACAGTGTGTTTGTGAATGGTACAGACGGTCAGTGACAGAGTGTTAAGTGAATTTGTTACAGGTGTGAATGTACAGACGGTACAAGTGACAGAGTGTTTACCAGTGTGTGTGTGAAATGTTAAGACGGTCAGTGACAGAATGTTACAGTTGGGTGAAGGTTAAAGACGGTAAGTGACAGAAGGTTTATCAGGGTGTGAATGTTACAGAGAGTCGTGACAGATCGAGTGTTACAGTTAGTGTGGAATGTTACAGACGGTCAGTGACAGCAGAGTGTTACAGTGTGGTGAATGTTACAGACGGTCAGGAGGACAGAATGTTACAGTGTGTGAAATGTTACAGACGGTCAGTTGAAAAGGGAATTACAGTGTGTGAATGTTACAGACGAGTCAGGAAGGAATGGTACCGTGTTGAATGTTACAGACGGTCAGTCAGGACAGAATGTTACAGGTGGGTGGAATGTTACAGTACGGTCAGTGATAAGAGCGTTACAGTGTGGGAATGTTACAGACGGTTCAGTACAGAGCTTACAGGTGGAATGTTACAGACGGTCAGGACAGAGCGTTACAGTGTTGTGACTGTTAGAGATGGTCAGTGACAGAGCGGTACAGTGGTGAATGTTACAAGACGGTCAGTGACCGAGCGGTACAGTGTGTGAATTTTACAGTACGGTCAGTGACAGAACGTTACAGTGTCGTGAAGGTACAGTGCAGTGACAGAGCGTTACAGTTGGGTGAATGTTACAGACGGTCAGTGACAAAAAGGCACAGTGTGTGAATGTTAAGATGGTCAGTGAAGACGTTACAGTGTAGGAATGTACAGACGGTAAGTGACAGGAACGTTACAGTGTGTGAATGTTACAGATGGTCAGTGCCAGCGTGTTTACAGTGTTGAATGTACAGATGTCAGTGACAGAGCGTTTTACAGGGTGTGATATTGTACAGAGGGTCAGTGGACAGAAACGTTACAGTGTGTGATGTTACGAGGGTCAGTGACCAGAGCGTGTGTACAGGTGTGAATGTACAGCCAGTCAGTGACAGATCGTTAAGTGTCGTGAAGTTAACAGCAGGGTCAGTGCCAGAGCGTTACAGTGTGTGAATGTTACAGACGGGTCAGTGGACAGAGCGTTACAGTGTTGTGAATGGTACAGACGTCAGTGACAGAGTGTGACAATGGTGAATGTTACAGACGGTCAGTAACAGAATGTTACAATGCCGTGCTGTAAAAGAGGGTCGTGTGACCAGAGAGTTAAGGTGTGACATGTTACAGGAGGGTTAAGTGACAGAGCGTACAGTGTGTGAATGGTACCAGACGGTCAGTGACAGAGCGTTACATGTGTGTGTTACAGACGGGTCAGTGACAGAATGTACAGGTGTGAATGTTACAGACGGTCATTGACAGGCAGGTTACAGTGTGTGAATGTTAAGACAGTCAGTGACAGAGTGTACAATGTAGTGTGAATGTTACAGAGGGCAGGACAGAGCGTACAGGGGGTGAATATGGTACAGAGGGGTCATGACAGCGTGGTGTTACACAGTGTGTGAATGTTTAAAGACAGGTCAGTGACAGGTGTACAATGTGTGAAGGTTACAGAGGGTTCAGTGACAGAGCGTACGTGTGTGAAGTTACCGAGGGTCAGTCTGTGACAGAGGTTACAGTTGTGCGACATGTTAAGACAGTCCGTGAAGCAGAGCAACAGTTGGTGACTGTGTTGAATGTTACATGAGGGTCAGGACAGAGCGGTACGTGGGTGAATGTGAAGAGGGCAGTGACAGACGTTACAGTGTGTGAATGTTACGATGGTCAGTGACAGAACTTACAGGTGTGAATGGTACAGACGAGTCAGTGAAGAGAGTTACAGTGTGTGAAATGTTACAGATGGTCAGTGAAAGAACGTTTACGGTGTAATGTACAGACGGTCAGGACAGAATGTTACAGTGTGTGAATGTTACAGAGGGTCAGGACCAAGAGCGTTACAGTGTGTGAATGTGTACAGACGGTAAGATGACAAAAAGTTACAGTGTGTGAATGTACAGACAGTCAGTGACGGAATTGTGACAGTGTGTGCATGTTACAGATGGTCAGTGACAGAGCGTTACAGTGGTGAAGTTACAGACGTCATGTACAGGTGTTACAAGGGTGATGTTACAGAGGGTCAGTGACAGAGCGTTACAGTGTGTGAATGTTACCAGACGGTCGTGACAGAGTGTTTACAATGTTGTGAATGTTAAAGAGGTCTTTTTCTCTTTGTGACACGCGTTAAAGTGTGATGAATGTTTAAAGACGGTCAGTGCCAGACCGTTACAATATGGTTATAATGTGCCCTGTGGGGTGTGTATATTTGTGGCACGTAGGTTAATCAGAACTGGTGTAATTCTCTGTTTCCAATGATATCAGGAATTATGATTTATCTCTCGGACAGTACCAAAAACGACTTTAACAAATTTGCAATTTTAAATAATAATAAAACCTTCCCACAATCATTTCCATGTTTATCGGGGGCCAAATCTGTCGCAGTTGTGACCAGAGTGGCGGAATGAGATCCCTAATCGTATGTTATGTGGGGATTAATGCTGTCATAGCACTGTGACTGGAGAATGGGTTTAGCTAGTCCCGCAGCAGGCCACACTCTCTCTCCTGGACCCGTATTAATGGGCCGCTGTGATGGAATGCTGCTCAGTACAATTATAGGGAAGGGAATATGGAGGTGACATTAATATAAAAATTGTAAAACCAGACTCACGTGCATTCTGATATCCGTATATGTCATTAACCTGGGAGAGGGGTAGTGGTAAACCTTCACGAGCATTATGGGAAATCCTAAAAGTGTTTATTTCTCTTTGTATCTATGTGTTTTTTCTTTCCTCACCTATAATATTATGGCGTGTGAATGGCTGAGAGTGCAGTCGCAAACCACCCCGAGGGAAGCAGGATTTGAGGCAAATGACAGTTCGGCCAATGTGACAGATGTTAAAGTCAGCAGGGAAGGGGAGGACATGTCTGGGACCATAAAGAGGGAGATTTCAATGTGACTGGAAAGCCAGAAACACAGAACGGGAAGAGGGAGAAGAAAATTATTAACAAAAAAGCTACTATCTAATAAACACAACGGAACGTTGGGCCTCCATTACCGAGCGCCGTTATCTCTCTGGGTAAAGCTTCTTCCGCGATAATTAATATCGCGGTGGCAAATTACCACTGTACGGATTGTAACGCCAGCTAAAAACAATATGAAATTGCGAGAATCGGAATGGATGAGCAGTGAAGTGATTTTTGCGTAAACCCCGCATCTGACGTTACTATGAAGCTAATATGGACTTGAACTACAAAGATTTGCCCAGCGACTGTGGGTAAATGAGGACCTTTGAGTTGTAATGTTAAAACTCATAGTTTATACGATGGTTCTGTTGACCACGGTTTGATCCGATGCTCTGCAATTTTAGACGGTTTTGTCTGACAATTTTTCCACAAAACTCAAGTCCAAACAAAAAAGTCTTGAAGTCCTTCAAATATAGATAGATAGATAGCAGATAGCTCGATATGGATAGATACTAAATAGATGATAGATAGATGATAGATAGCTAGATAGGAAGATCAGATAGATAGATAGTAGATAGATAGATATGAGAGATAGATAGATAGAAATAGATAGATAGATAGATGAGAGCTAAGATAGATAGATAGATAGATCGCGTCGATGTAGATAGATAGATAGATAGATGATAGTAAATAGTAGATAGATGCTAATAGACCGACAGATAGAGATAGTAGATAATAGATAGATAGGACAGATGATAGAAGATAGATAGTAGATCGATAGATAGATAGATGGTATGATAGATGATAGATAAATAGATAGGATAGATGATGATAGGACAGATAATAGAAGAAGTAGAAATAGATAGATAGGATAGATCGACAGATGATGATAGATAGAGAGATGAATAGATGATAGATAGATAGATGTAGATAGATAGATAGTAGATAGATAGATAGATAAAATAGTAGATAGATAGATAGAAGATAGATTAGATAGATAGATAGATAGATAGAGTAGATAGATAGATAGATAGATAGATAGTAGATAGATAGATAGCTCGATAGATAGATAGCTAGATAATATTGATAAATAGATAATAGATAGAAGATAGATAGATGAGATAGATAGATAGATAGATAGAATAGATAAGATAGATAGCCTAGATAGATAATAAATAGATATAGATAGATAGATAGATGATAGATAGATAAGAGATAGATGATAGATAGATAGAAAGTAGATAGATAGATAATAGATAGATAGGTAGATAGATAGGATAGATGATAGTAAAGGCTAGATAGATAAGATAGATAGAGATAGATAGATAATAGATGATAGATAGAAAGAAGATGAGAGCAGCTAGATAGATAGAGACTACGATGATAAAATAGAGAAGAGAATAAAAGATAGATAGATAGATAGATAGATAGATAGATAGCTCTATAGATGATAGATAATCAGATAGATAGAAAGTAGTATAGACAGATGATAGATCGATAATAGATAAATAGATAGATGATAGATAATAGTAGAAGATGATAGATAGATAAGATAGATAGACAGATGATAGAGAGATAGATAGAGAGCTAGATAGATAAATGCTAGCTAGTAGCTAGATAGATCGATAGATAGATATATATAGACAGATGCTAGATAGATAGATAGAGAGTAGCTAGCTCGATGATAGATAGAATAGATAGATAGATGATAATAGTGATAGCTAGATAGATTAGACAGAGTATAGATAGATAGATAGACAGGGACAGAAGATAGATAGATCGATAGATAAGAAGGAGCTTAGATAGATAGATAGATAGATAATAGATAGCAGATAGATAGATAGATAGATAGATAGATATAGAAGATGATAGCTAGATAATAGATAGATAGATAGATAGATAATAGATAGTAGCTAGATCAGAGAGAAGCTAGATCGCTAGATAGAAGAAAAAAAGGATGAGAGAGAATAGATAGATGATAGGGTAGATAGTAGAAGAAAATGATAGATAGATCGATGATAGATAATGATAGATAGATGATAGTAATCGATAGATAGATAGATAGATAGATAGATAAGATGGATAATAGCAAATAGAAGATAGCTAGATAGATAGATACAATAGATAGTAGATAGAAAGATCAGTAATAGATAGATAGATAGATAGATAGATAGATAGATAGATAGATAGACAGATGATAGACGATAGACAGATGCTGATAGATAGATAGAAGAAGATTAAAGATAGATAATGATAGATAGCTAGATAGATAGAAGTCGATAATAGATGCTAGATAGACACGATAGAAGATAGATAGGATAGCTAGATAGATCGATAGATACTAGATAGTAGATATAGATAGATAGATAATAGATAGATAGATAGAAGTCGACAGATAGATAGATAGATAGATATAGTAGATCGATAGATGACAGAAGATAGATAGATAGATAATAGATGCTAGATAGATAATTAGATAGATTCGATAATAGATAGATAGATAGATAGACAGATAGATAGATAGATTAGATAGATAATAGCTAGATAGATAGAGAGATAGATAGATCGAGTAGTAGATAGATAGGATAATAGATAGATAGATAATAGATAGATAGATAATAGAGAGATAAGATAGATAGAAGATAGGACAGATGATAAGATAGATAATAGATAGATAGATAGATTAATAGCTAGATAGAGAGATTAGATTCTAAGAGATTTGTGAGTTTCTATAAAAATAAAATAAATGGGTTTTGATTTGTTCTTACCACATCAGTAACATTTGGGTCCCTCCACAACCGGAAGCAGGAAATTCAATTCCACCCTGCATCCCAACCGATGAGAAGCTGAAAGGGTGAGCCAATCTCACGCAGCATTTCACAGAATGGCTCTTTCCATGGCCGTTGACTGTGGCAAACGACTGGCTGTTTTCCTCGGCTAAATTAATGGCCAAAACTCGCATTTTCCTCCTTTTCTGTTAATATAACAAGGGAAACGGCTGACAGGCGATATGGACTTCTATTCCGTGACAATAAACAACATTTTCGACCCTTAAAAAAAAAAAAGGGTCCACATGGCGCTGCCTCGGAACTGATAGAGCGAAGAGAAAATAGGCGGAGGCAAGAAATACAAAATACTTACTGAACTGCAACATCTCAGCACTCGAAAGCGGAACGTTATATAAGGTAACAGCTATGCTACAATTGCACCTTGAGCCAATCTGATTGGAGAATCTTCTCTCTTGGCTGGGTCAATGCACTGAGCAGGTGTGAGATCCGGGCTATGGAAGGGGGCGGGCACCAGATTCCTGGGCTGTGTGATTATGGTATCTTTAGTAGGGATTACATTAGAAATACAAGAGAAACATTTTTAATCAGGGGAAATGGCATTATAGTGTTTCTATTAAACCCCAGTGGAATGATTTTTTATACGAGTACTAACAAGATTAAATGTCATGGGTTATTCTTATGTTATGGTCTTTACTTGTCTATGACAGGACAGATACATTTCATCACAAAACCGATACATGTTCAGGGATAATTATACTTCAACGTGTTAAGTTCACAGATTGGGCAGTAGGGCTGCATACGCCCCACTTCACACATAAGGCAAATTGTGCATTAGCACATTGTGAAAGTGCAACACATACGTGGGTTATAGTTCCACTCAGGCCCTGGACGCTAACAGGCCCAATGTTCCTACCCGCCAGGGAGTTAATTAAAACCGGATGGCGCCTGACGCGGGGTGGCGTGTTAGAAGATTCCGAAACTTTGAACAATCGGTCCGCTCGAGATATGCTAATTCGGAAAAAATGTGAAAATTCGAAACTAGCTGCAAGCGGACCCATTACAAACCCCATAAAATGAAAAATTTTAGCTGAAAATAAGTGAATATAGTATTCGAAAAATATACGAACAAATAAGTGGAAACCCCCGTAATTCGAAAATTTTCGACAACGCGGTTCGGAAAAGTTTGAAGGCGGAAAATCCGGGAAAGGAAAATCGAGATATACCGCTGTTCTGCGAATGAGGGAAAATCCGCCGCGGATAAGGGTAGGATCCGGAACGGAACCATCACTAAGTCGCGTGGTCCTGTGGGGGTGGTAACAGGGAGTAGCAGAGCGAAACTGTCGATTGAACATGTGAGATTAAGAGAAGTTTGATCCGCCGAAAGATCAAGACATGAGATTCCACCTGAATAAAAGGAACGAAAAGACCAAGAAACTTTGATGGATCCTGTAACTAAGTCGGCTTTTGTCGCCGCAAAACCCCTGCGGCCAAAGAGGGAGGGAAAAACAGCGGTGCCACGAATCAAGAGCGGACCGCGAACGAGAGAGGAAAGTAGACATTTACTAATATTCAACCTCGCTTGTTTCTGCTCAAGCAGGGCCCCCACGTCTTGGGAATATGATTTAAACGTCGCTCTCTGGAAAATCTGAATGCAGCTGTAAGATCGACATAAAACTGGGGGGAGGAGGGGACAAAGGGGAAATAAAAACCAGATTCTTCCATCCGG
>JAACNH010000020.1:121577-227884 GCA_019447015.1 Hymenochirus boettgeri
ATCTGTCTGTATCTAGCATGTTTGAAATGATACTTTGTATCTGTCTGGATTTAGCAGCTTTGGAATGATACTTTGTATCTGTCTGTATCTAGCAGGTTTGAAATGATACTTTGTTTCTAGCAGGTTTGTAATGATATTTTGTATCTCTGTATCAATGTTTGTGAAGTTATTTGTGAAGTCATTCAGTCTATATCTGTAATATTCATCCATCCAGGTCACGGTATATCTGTAATATTCATCTATCCAGGTCATGGTATATCTGTAATATTCATTCATCCAGGTCACGGTATATCTGTAATATTCATCCATAAAATGAAGGGGGGGATAGAGGGGGTGGAGAGGGGGGGAAGGGTGGGGAAAACCAGAGGTTATTCCATCGGATGGAAATCTACCAGCACGACAAGCAATCTGACACCACTAGACCGGGCACAACCTGTTAATGTCTCTTTATAAATGCAAGCGTTATCGTTCAAAGGGAAATGTCCTCATCATTAGACAAGGATTATGTTAATTCATTTCTACAAATCATTTATTCTATGAGCTTGAAAGGTTCATCCTGGAATCTGTATATTATCTCATGGTCAGGTATCTGTAATATTCATCATCCAAGTCATGGTATATCTGTAATATTCATCCATCCAGGTGGTACGGTATATATCTGTAAATTCATCACATCCACGGTCACTGGTATATCTGTAATATTCATCCATCCAAGGTCATGGTATATCTGTATATCATCATCAGGTCACGGTATATCTGTTAATATCATCCAAAAATCCAGGTCAGGTAATATCTGTAATATTCATCCACCAGGTCACTGGTATATCTGTAATATCTCATCCAGGTCACGGTTATCTGTAATATCATTCATCCACGGGTCACGGTATATCTGTAAATTCATTCATCCAGGTCACGGTATATCTGTAATATTCATCATCCAGGTCCATGGATATCTGTAATATCATCCATCCAGGTTCACGGTATATCTGTAATATATCATCCAGTCATGGGTCACGGATATCTGTAATATTCATCATCCAGGGTCTTCATTCAGGTGTATACTGTAATATTCATTCATACAAGGTTCATGGTATATCTGTAATATTCATCCATCCAGGCATGGTATATCTGTAATATTTCATCCAATCAGGTCATGGTAATCTGTAATATTCATCCATAGGTCATCGGTATATCTGTAATATTCATCCATCCAGCAGGTCACGGTATATCTGTAATATTCATTCATCCAGGTCATGGTAATCTGTAATATTCATTCACCATGGTCAGGTATTCTGATATTACACCATCTAGGTCATGGTATATCTGTAATATGCACTCCATCCAGGTCACGGTATATCTGTAATATTCATCCATCCAGGTCACGGTATATCGTTATATCATCATCCACGCAGTCACGTGTATATCTGTAATTCATCATCCAGGGTCACGGTATATCTGTAATATTCATCCATCACAGGTCATGGTATATCTGTAATATTCATCCCTCCAGGTCCAGGTGTATATTCTGTATATCATTCATCCAGGTCACGGTATATAGTCACTGTAATATTCATCAATCCCCGGTCCGGTAATCTGTAATATTCATCCAATACACCAGGTCACGGTATATCTGTAATTTATCCATCCAGGTCACAGGTATAATCTGTAATATTCGTCCATCCACAGGTCACGGTATCATCTGTAATATTCATAACCAGATCAACAGGTCCCAGGTATATCTGTATATCATTCATCTCCAGGGTCATGGTATATCTGTATATTATCAATCAGGTCACGGTATATCTGTAATATTCATTCATCCAGGTCATGGGATATCTTCTGTAATATTAATCCATCCGGCAATGGTATATCTGTAATTTCATCCATCCAGGTCAGGTATATCTGTAATATTCATCCTCAAGTCATGGTATATCTGTAATATCATTATTCCAGGTCAGGTATATCTGTAATATACATCCATCCAGGCACGGTCTATCTGTAATATTCATTCCATCCAGGTCCATGGTATATCTGTAATATCTTATCAGGACGTATATCTGTTAATAGTCATCCATCCAGGTCACGGTATATCTGAATATTCATCCATCCAGGTCACGGTATATCTGTAATATAATCCATCCAGGTACGGTATATCTGTAATATCATCCATCCAGGGCACGTATATCTGTAATATCATTCACATCCAGGTCACGGTATATCTGTAATATTCATCCATCAAGTCACGGTATATCTGTAATATTCTCATCCATCCAGGTCATGCGTATATCTGTATATATTCCATCCAGGTCAGGTATTCTGTATATTCATCCAGGTCCATCGGTATATCTGTAATATTCATCCATCCAGGTCATGGTATATCTGTAATATTCATCCATCCAGGTCACGGTATATCTGTAATATTCATCCATCCAGGTCACGGTATATCTGTAATATTCATCATCCAGGTCACGGTATATCTGAATATTCATCCATCCAGGTCACGGGTATATCTGTAATATTCATTCATCTCCAGGTCCGGTATCTGTGTTATCATCCAGGTCATGGTATATCTGTAATATGATCCATCCATTTGGTCATGGTATATCTGTAATATTCATCATCCAGGTCACGAAGATGTAATATTCATCCATCAGGTCATGGTATATCTGTTATATTCATCCATCCAGGTCACGGGATATATGTAATATCATCCATCCAGCCCATGGGTCATGGTATATCTGTAATATTCATCCATCCAGGTCATGGTATATCTGTAAATGCATCCATCCAGGAAGGGTATATCTGTATATCATCCATCCATCCAGTCGGTATATCTGATATTCATCCCTCCAGGTCATGTGTATATCTGTAATATCATCATCCAGTCATCGGTATATCTGTAATATTCATCCATCCAGGTCCACAGTATCAGGATATCTGTAATATCATCATCCAGGTCATGGTTATAGGCGTATAATATTCATCCCAGGTCATGGTATATCTGTAATATTCATCCATCCAGGTCATGGGATATCTGTCATATTAATTCATCCAGGTCACGGTTATATCTTAATATTCATTCATCCAGGGTCACGGTATATCTGTAATATTCATCCAGGTCAGGATATATCTTGTAATATTCATCAATCCAGATCACGGTATATCTGTAATATTCATCCATCCAGGTCATGGTATATCTGTAATATTCAGTCATATCCAGGTCACGGTATATCTGTAATATTCATCATCCAGGTCAGGGATATCTGTAATATTCGTCCAGGTCATGGTATATCTGTATATTTCCATCCAGGTCTGGTATATCTGTAATATTCATCCATCCAGGTCATGGTATATCTGTAATATCATTCATCAGGTCATGGCATATCTGTAATATTCTCCAGGTCATGGTATCTGTAATATTCATCCATCCAGGACCATGTATATCTGTAATTCATCATCCAGGTCATGGTATTATCATCGCAATATTCCTTCATCCAGGTCAAGGTATATCTGTAAATTCATCCATCCAGGTCTGGTATATCTGTATATTCATCCATCCAGGTCAGGTATACTGTAATTTCATCCATCCAGGTCATGGATATCTACATATTCGTCCAAGGTTCATGTATGTGTATCTGTAATATTCATCCATCCAGGTATCTATATCTGTATTCATCCATCAGGTCATGGTATATCTGTAATATCTCCTCATCCAGGTCACGGTATATCTGTAATATTCATTCATCCAGGTCATGGTATATCTGTAAGAATTAATCCATCCAGGTCATGGATATCTGTTAATATTCATCCAGGTCAAGGGTATATCTGTAATATCAGTCATTCCAGGTCATGGTATATCTGTAATATTCATCCATCCAGGTCAGGTATATCTGTAATATTCATCCATCCAGGTCATTGGTATATCTGTAATATTTCATCCATCCAGGTCACGGTATAATGTAATATTCTAACATCCAGGTCAGGTATATCTGTAATATCATTCATCCAAGGTCCGGGATCATCTGTAATATTCACCATCCAGGTCAGCGGATATAATAATATATCAATCCAGGTCATGGATATCTAATATTCTCAGTCAGGTGTATCTGTAATATTCATCCATCCAGGTAATGCTATATCTGTAATATCATCCATCCAGGTCACTGGTATATCTGTAATATTATCCACCAGGTCACTGGTATATCTGTAATATTCATTCATCAGGTCGGTATATCTGTAATTCATCATCCAGGTCACGGTATATCTGTATATTCATCTACATCAGGCCATGGGATATCTGTAATATTCATTCATCAGGTCATGTATATCTGTTATATTCATCCAAGGTCACGGTATATCTGTAATATTCATCCATCCAGGTCATGGTATATCGTAATATTCATCCAGGTCACTTTGGTATATCTGTAATATTCATTCATCCAGGTCACGGGTATATCTGTAATATTCATCCATCCAGGTCATGGTATATCTTGTAATATTTCATCCATCCAGGTCACGGTATATCTGTTATATTATTCAAATCCAGGTCAGGTATATCTGTAATATTCATTCATCCAGGTCACGGTATATCTGTAATATTCATCCATCCAGGTCACGGTATATATCTATAATACTATCCATCCAGGTCATGGATATCTTAATATTCGTCCAGGTCATGGTGTTGTAACTGATATTCATCCACCGGTAATGTATCTGTATATTCATCCATCCAGGTGGTATATCTGTAATATTCATCCATCCAGGTCACGGTATATCTGTAATATTCATTCATCCAGGTCACGGTATATCTGTAATATTCATTCTCCAGGTCACGATATCGTAATATCACCATCCAGGCATGGTATATCTGTATATCATTCATCCACCAGGTCATGTATATCGTTATATCATCCAGGTCACCGGTATATCTGTAATTCATTCATCCAGGTCATGGTATATCTGTAATATTCATTCATCCAGGTCATGGTATTTGTAACATTCACCATCCAGGTACTGGTATATCTGTGATATTCATCCATCCCGGTCATGGTATATCTGTAATATTCATCCATCCAGTCACGGTATATCTGTAATATCATACATCCAGGTCACGGTATATCTGTAATATCCATCATCCAGGTCACGTATATCTGAATTTCATTCATCCAGGTCACGGTATATCTGTAATATTCATCATCAGGTCACGGTATTCTGTAATATTCATCCATAGGTCACGGTATATCTGTAATATTCATTCATCCAGGTCAGTATATCTGTAAATTCACCAGGTCATGGTATATCTGTAATATTCATCCAGGTCACCGTATATCTGTAATATTCATCCAGGTCATAGTATATCTTGTATTAGTTATATCAACTGGACTAAAGTTCTGAATTGAGAAAGCCAGTCGGATGACTAGCAAAACGTCTTCAATAACTAAACTTTAAGTCCAGTTGATTTAACTGAATACAACAGATATTTGTTCTATGAGTATTAAAATTAGATTGTAAGCTCTTCGTGGCAGGGATCTCATTCCTAATGTGTCAAGGCACTTATATCAATTTACTTATATAATTTATATATGTCTTCTTAACCAATGTATGAAATTGTATTTAATTTTTATTTATCTGTATAATTGCTTGCATTTACGCTCAGACTTCTCCTGACCTGTTTCACTACCCATAACCCTACCTGGACCCATTCAGGAGAAAAGAGGACTGTCCTGTAAGAATCGGGACAGTAGGTGAGCTGAAATACCAAGTCTTATGCTACAACAGTGATAACAGTGCCAAGAAGGACCCATCAATCTCCACATAGTGATTTCAATTGGCTGAGACCAATTTAGTTAAAACATGATGTAATATGATGCCATACGGCAACATGTGATGAAATGTTACATTTGTGTTACTTTAAATATCCAAACTGCAGTTTTCTAATACAGTATATAGAGATTGAAGGGAGTCGGGCAGAGGAAGGGACACACTATAAAAAGATAATCAACAATTATACTGAAGTAAGTATTCCTACCTCCTATTTTACTGTTAATTAGAGATGTCCGAACTTTGCAAAATCCGGTCCGCTCCAGGATCCGCAAATTTTCGAGAAAATTCAAAAATCCGCAAGCGGACCCATTAAAATGAAAAATATTTTTGAAAATACGAGAAATCCTCGTAATTTCGAAAATTTTCGAAAATACGTATTTACGAAAATAAGCGAAAGCCTCGGAAAATACGTATTTACGAAAATAAGAGAAATCCTCGGAAAATACGTATTTACGAAAATAAGAGAAATCCTCAGAAAATACGTATTTACGAAAATAAGACCAATCCTCGGAAAATCGGGAAAAATCGCGAACGGGATAAATCCGCGGCGGATAAGGGTTCGGATCCGCGAACCGGCCATCCCTACTGTCAATAAGAGTCCAGAGCTTAGAGAGGACGTTACATGTTATTTCTCCAACACATTGAAAGAGAAAATAATACAAATTTGGTTTATTGGTCCTTTGCTCACCACGTCACAGATTCCAATACGTTAAAGAGACAGGTAATCTGTAATGAGGGAATGGGAGACAAGCAGAATGCAAACAGACCTCCCCTTTAACCGCGTCTATTACACACAAACGCGGCGAATTCTTTAGACCTACGAGAAATATTTATTCAGTTCAATACCACGTTAGAAACCGCATCCCACCGTTTATAATCTTCCTATCCCTTTCATTTTATTATTTTTATTGTAAAAGATCAATAACCAAGCGCTCTCCTCCGATCAATACAATGGAGCTTCATTCAATGGTCTGCAGAGCATGGTGGGAGTCCCACACAGAGGCCCCTAGTGAAGAGGTTACAAATTAAAGTTATTGGTGATATTCGGTAATTCCTGTAGAATCTGACGGGATTCACTGAATATCGGAAATGTGAATGTGGCACCGTAAATCCCTTTAATACGCGGAGTCGATATTTCACGAAATTCTGCAAATTCAATCAAATCAATCACAATATCAAAGAACATTTTCCGTTTTTCCGAGCGACCGCTTAACAACATGGAGCGGTTTGTCGGAAAAATCGAAAATCTGGTCAGGAGGAAAGAGCCCATCTTAAGTCCCCATCTCTCTGCAGATTTTCCCCCTTTGAGTGGTTCTTCCAATTGGAATCTTCAATCCTTGCACTCGACCCAAAATCTGATTGGAAGAATATCTTCTTGTGTGTGGCTAGCTTAAAGGGTATCTATACTCTAAAAAAACCTAATTTTCAAAAATCCATGATTGTAGTGATCTGTGTAATATCAGCAAAGCCACCTTTAGTCCTACACCCTGGAGGTTAAAAGGTTGTTTAAATGCTACAGTACATAGAATAGTACATAGCACGGTACATAGCACGGTACATAGCACGGTACCTAGCACGGTACCTAGCACGATACATAGCATGGTACATAGCACGGTACATAGCACGGTACCTAGCACAGTACATAGAATGGTACATAGCACGGTATATAGAACGGTACATAGCATGGTACATAGTACGGTACATAGCACGGTACCTAGCACGGTACATAGCACGGTACCTAGCACGGTACATAGAATGGTACATAGCACTGTACATAGCACGGTACATAGTACGGTACATAGCATGGTACATAGCACGGTACATAGCACGGTACCTAGTACGGTACATAGCACGGTACATAGCATGTTGCATAGTACAGTACATAGCATGGTACATAGCACGGTACATAGCATGGTACCTAGCACGGGTACATAGCACGGTACATAGCACGGTACATAGTATGTTGCATAGTACGGTGCATAGCACGGTACATAGTATGTTGCATAGTACGGTACATAGCATGGTACATAGTATGTTGCATAGTACGGTGCATAGCACGGTACATAGCATGGTACATAGCACGGTACATAGCACGGTACATAGTATGTTGCATAGTACGGTGCATAGCACGGTTCATAGCACGGTACATAGCATATTAAGCACAATTAAGAACTACAATTAGGAACTACAATAATGACTTGCATAGTACGGTGCATAGTACGGTGCATAGCACGGTACATAGCACGGTACATAGCATGGTACATAGTATGTTGCATAGTACAGTGCATAGCACGGTACATAGCACGGTACATAGCATATTAAGCACAATTAGGAACTACAATAATGACTAATAAATAACTAATCATTGGATGTTATAATGTACAATGTAATTAAAGTGTCCCGGATAAACACGCATTAATATTCCCGTCTCTGCTGTTATTTCGGTAATATCTCCTATTATAGGAAACAGCCAATGGGAACTGGTGCTAATGGATCTAGTTTAATGGGGATTTGTACCAACCAATCAGGTATGGGACCATATGTTACTTGTGACTAAGGGCGTTTCCCTTTCTTCAAACTTTATTTAATTGGCTGTGGGGGGAGGGGCGTGGTCAGAGGTTAAAGGGTAAGTTACAATGAAATTACAATTCTTTCCATAAAGGTAAAAATAAATGTAAAAGTACGTTCCGAGTATCATTATTCAATGATTGCCCTTACTATTTTTAATAGGAGGTTTCCTTATTCTCTTTGCCATGTAAGTAATAATAATAATTATTATAACACAAATAATATAGCTTTATTTTAAATCTATAACATTATTATTCCAAATTAAAAAAAGAGAAACTAATTACTATAATAAATTAAACAAATCCTAATTAAATCAGTTTGCAGGGAAATACCAGCACACTAAGCTACTAGTACATTAGTGAAACAAGATGAATTCCTGCTGGGATATCTGTACAGCGATGGGGTAGTGTATACAGAATGACTGATTATTGGTTACTGATGATCCAAAGGTTAAGGGGTCAGGCAAAGAATTATGGGATTTATATTCCTTCCGTTGAACCTAGGTCGGGTCACAATCGAGACCTGTTACTATTATTCTGGGATGGAATGTAATAAACTGATTCAATTCATTAGGATCCTGAATTACAATGAGTCAGTGATGTCACAGTTCAATCCAACTGAGGTTTTTAGATAATAAAATATTTAAAAAATGTGGAACTTGGATCTGTCAGAAACCGTGGCTATGAATATAAACCTGTGTTCTAACCAACATCACCATTGTAATGCTAGGATGGTAACGGCCTTGGGGACTTATGTTTTCATATATATGATGACGGCTCATTGAGCTATGTGAATTACGTGGTGGTTGGCATATATATATATATATATATATATATAAGATCCAACCCGAACTTGCATCCAGAATTCAGACCCAGACCCGCAGCTTTCTAACCAAACCTGACCCATTCAAACTCACTGTGGGTTAGCTGAGCCCCAAATCTGGTAAACTTCGGGGGGACAACATAATGGAGGATTCAGTATCACACCAACTTCCCCTTTAACATGTATCACACCAACTTCCCTTTAACACATATCACACCAACTTCCCCTTTATCACTTATTGCATCAACTTCCCCTTTAGCGTGTATCGCATCAACTTCCCCTTTAGCGTGTATCACATCAACTTCCCCTTTAGCGTGTATCACATCAACTTCAATATGAGCTAAAGGGGAAGTTGATGCAATATGAGTTTCCCTTTAGCGTGTACATGGTCTGCTGCTTCTTGTGATTGACAGCTCCATCATCCTATCACAGCAACAACAGGACAAAATCAGGTAAAGCATTGTACTGCCCTGAACACTCTGTGACATTTGGAAGGCGTGAAATGAACTTGATTCACCACTAGATGGCCAGGTTAATTAACTTAAAAAATGTGGGGGAAAGGGGGTACAGAGGCATTTTTAAAAGTTATAAAGTATCCTTTGCTTTTCCCCAGGTCCTTATACATTAATGTACCAAGTCTCATGAAAATTGTCCCAGCCATTTGGAAGTTTATCTGGAACATACAAACACATAAATTGCGTTTTATATGTATAGATACATATCAGTAATATATGTAAGAAGCAAAGGTTTTTAAATTCAGACATAAGACTGTTAATCTATTGAGAAATGTAAACAAGTACAAATAACGATAAAGGACATGTTGACCTCCCAAATGAAAAATTATACAAAGGTATTTCAAAATTACAATAATTAGAAAGCTGAGAGTAGGACTAACCTATTGTGTAGCCAGTGCCGCGTCTCTAATGAGGCAAGGTGAAGCACTTTACAGAGCATCTTGCCTCATTAAAAAGTCTAGAGACGCCCTTGTGAGTAGCAAAATGTTCTTTCCTCTCAAAAGGTTTCCTCCTCCTCTTTAAACTCTCCAAGCTCTTTTACAAGCTCGCACATGCTCAAAAGTTAGGGGACTAACATTCAGTCATTGGCTGTGACGTCATTTGTTACATCCATGATTGACAAGAACCAGGAAACAGAAATAGGGGTTATTATTATATAGAGACTATTAGGCAGCATCTCTAGTTAGCCTTACATCTCTCAACTTTCTAACTATTGCAGTTTTGGGGTTTGGGGAGTTATTTATGTTCATACACATTTTTATTTGTCTTTTGGAATGTGGATACAGTAGATTCAACACGTCAGCTGTAACAATCGGCATTATAAAGACCCCACAAATAAACGTTATTATACCCCAAAGAAATAGAAATATAAGGTTCTGTTTCCAACAGAACTTTGTGGAATTTCAGTGAAATTCCGTGTTGAAAAATGAACCAACTACGAAAAACTCGTAACTCGCCGGATTCTTTCTAAACGCCAATAACGCTATCAGATTTCTACCGCCACTTAATGATCGCTGAGGGACAAATAGACCGATTGTCATCGTACGAGAACGAGAAAAATAAATTGCGGTCACAGCGACATGTGTCAATAGGATGGTCCAAAAAGAATAAATAAAATGTCTTTGCAATCACCATGGCGACAAACCTTTTATCATCCCGACAATGTCAATTTCCAAACCACCTGGGTAATTTGTTTTCTGTGTCCTTGTGATATAAACTACGCGGATATGAGACCCAACAACAAAAATATCAGATCAGTAACAGCATCAAATATAGACAATGAATCGTGTTGGGAAGAACGGTCCATAGACGTCAATAGACATCCATAGATATTTCTAGACACATTGAGGGAGATTTACCGCTATCGCTCTGGTTAAATCTCCCGTATGCGTTTCAATAATGCGTTCTGCGCCTGCAGGTGAATTTTTAACGCCAGATATTAGCTGCCATTGAAAAGTCACGCAAAAACGCGATATTGAATCTCGTGAGCAGGCGGCCGGCGTCCCATGAAGTTGGCGCATAGATGTTAAAGTCGCACTAACCAATTCAGTATTTTTAACACCGGAAAAAGTGCGCAACACCCCTGGTTAAGTGAGCCCCATTGACTTCCTAGCACCTTTTTGGTCCTGGTGTGTTTCATATTAAAGTCCAAGTATAACCTGAAGTGCAGCCCGGTCAGGAGAGCCAATGACTGAATCCTTTTAAACCAAGCTTCCTCTTTTGAGCATGTGCGAGCTTGTAAAAGAGCTCGGAGAGGAGATGGAAATGTTTTAAGAGGCAGAGAGAAAATAATTCCGCTGCATAACAGGTTATTCCTACATCTATTGTGGTTTTGAGGGTTTGTGTGGGGAATTACCGGAAGGAAACCAACTAATAAAGTGAAAATCTCCTACCTCCCAGTAAATAATAGATTTTAATTTGATCTGGATATAGTTACCCTTTAAATGTTTGATGCACATTCCAGAAGTGGGTGCAAATCTCATGTGGATGTGGCCAGTACAAAAGGATCTGCTCAGGGTGACTAGCAGCCATAAGGCAGAACCTTGGTTGGGCGTCCTACTGGCTAAGTGCCATGAATATTGTATGGGATTGAGGTTTGCTGAGCGGTGCCTGAGAATTCAAGTTTATTGGCGGACAGAGGCTAAGAGGCGTGGCTATGATAATTAAAACTTGTATTGCCGAACGTTGCCCGACAGCCTTGCCCGACATATGATCGTTTATTATCATTAGAATGAGATAGGAAATGAAATCCCTCCCTATTTATGTTTCCCACCAAATCAATTTACTGGGCTATGGTTTCCTGTGTTATTTATAACCAGTTCCCTCGTTATCCCGATAGAAACCAGGTGGAATTCACTGAGCGTAGCGGCATTTAGACACGACAAGTCATGTGTAAACCTTCGCTCCGCCAGCGCGTTTCCACCCGTTTGGTAAAATCACCTAAACGGAACGCTCTGCCTCGCCCGTGTGTAATGCTCGTTTAAAGATGCCATCGCGCTCCATTTAACGCAGAAGATAAAAATCGCGTGCCAAGTGTGCAGGTTAATACTAATTACAAGGGCCGTCTCAAGCAAAAATAATTTAACGAGTCAGAAAAAAAATCCTTTAAATGAGTCAAATTCATTTCAGCTTCTTGTGTTTAAAAACCACAAACCAGATGTGACGTCTGAGAAGATCCACGGTGAAGGAAGTTTAAAGCTGTATACACACCGTAAAGCTGTATACACACCGTAAAGCTGTATACACACCATAAATCTGTACACACAGCATAAATCTGTACACACACTGTAAAGCTGTATACACACCAAAAGCTGTAACACACCGTAAGCTGTATACACAACATAAGGCTGCATACACACACTTAAAGCTGTATACACACCATAAATCTGATACACACCGTAAAATCTGTAACCACACTGTAAAGCTGTATACACACAGTAAAGCTGTACACACACTGTAAAGATTTTGTCTGTCATTTTTTCAAAATCAGGCTACCCACAGTCCCGACCGTTCTCCATATAAAAAGTATATATAAAGTATAATGTTCTCCCTATATTAATTTAATATTAAGTATATATAAAGTATACTGTTCTCCCTATATTAAGTTAATATTAAGTATATATAAAGTATACTGTTCTCCCTATATTAAGTTAATATTAAGATATATAAAGTATACTGTTCTCCCTATATTAAGTTAATATTAAGATATATAAAGTATAATGTTCTCCCTATATTAAGTTAATATAAGTATATAAGATACTGTTCTCCCATATTAAGTTAATATTAAGTATAATAAAGTATAATGTTCTCCCTATATTAAGTTATCTTATAATAAAAGTAACTCGTTCTCCAATAAGTTAATATAAGATATATAAAAGTATATGTCTCCCTATATTAAGTTAATATTAAGTATTATAAAAAGTTAATACTTTTCTCCCTATATTAAGTTAATATTAAGTATATATAAGTATACTGTTCTCCTATATTTAAGTTAAATTAAGTATAATAAAAATATAAAGTATACTGTTCTCCCTATATTAAGTTAATATTAAGTATATAAAGTATACTGTTCTCCTTATATTAAGTTAATATTAATTAATATAAAGTATAATGTTCTCCCTATATTAGTTAATATTAGAGTATATAAAGTATTAAGTTTCTCCTTATATTAAGTTAATATTAAGTATATATTAAAGATAATGTTCTCCCTATATTAAGTTAATATTAAGTATATATAAAGTATAATGTTTCTCCCTTATATAAGTTATATTAAGTATATATAAGTATACTGTTCTCCCTATATTAAGTTAATATTAAGTATATATAAAGTATAATGTTTTTCCCTATATTAAGTTAATATAGTATATAAAAAGTATACTGTTCTCCTTATATTATAGTTAATATTAAGTATATTAAAGATAACGTTCTCCTATATTAAGTTAATTTAAGGATAGATAAAGTATACTGTTCTCCCTATATAAGTTATATTAAGTATATATAAGTATACTGTTCTCTCCATATTAGTAATATTAAGTATATATAAAAGTATACTGTTCTCCTATATTAAGTTATATTAAGTATATATAAAGTATAATGTTCTCCCTATATTAAGTTAATATTAAGTATATATAAGTATAATGTTCTCCCATATTAAGTAATATTAAGTATATATAAGTATAATGTTCTCCCTATATAAGTAATATTAAGATTTATAAGTATACTATGTTCTCCTATATTAAGTTAATATTAAAGTATATATAAGTATATGTTCTCCCCTATTAAGTTAATATTAAGTATATATAAAGTATAATGTTCTCCATATTAATATTAAATTAAGTATATATAAAGTATAATGTTTCCTCTATTAATTTTAATTATTAAGTAATATAAAGTATTAAGTTTCTCCCTTTTATTATAAGTAATAATAAGTAATATATAAAGTATACTGTTCTCCTATATTAAGTAATATAAGTAATATAAAAGTATAATGTTCTCCTTATTAATTTAATATTAAGTATATATAAAGTTAATGTTTTCTCCCTATATTAAGTCAATATTAGTATATATAAAGTTACGGTTCTCCCTATATTAAGTTCAATATAATGTATATTAAAGTATAATGTTCTCCCTATATTAAGTCAATATTAAGTTATATAAAGTATATTGTTCTCCCTATATAATATTAATATTAATATAGTAATATAAAGTATACTGTTCTCCCTATATTAATTAATATTAAGTATATATAAGTATAATGTTCTCCCTATATTAAGTCAATTAATATAATTATGTTATAATATATATATATATAGTAAATTAGTTATATATATTAGTTCCAAAGTCTAGTATATATTAAGTATACTGTTCTCCCTATATTAAGTTAATATTAAGTATAATAAGTATACTGTTCTCCCTATATTAAGTTAATATTAAGTATAATATTAAAGTATAGTTTCTCCCTATATTAATTTATATTAAGTATATATAAAGTATAACTGTTCTCCCTATATTATTCGTTCAATATAGTAATACTGTTTCTCATATATAAGTTATGAAGTTATATTAACTGTCTATACTTGGTTCTCCGTTGTATTCCTCGTCATAATATTTATAGTATTTTAAGTAGATATAAAGTAGTACTGTTCTCCCTTTTAATATTAAGATTAGTATATGTTCACTATAGTTAATATTAAGTTAGTTACGTTCTCACCAGTAATAATCTAAGTATATATAAGTATACTGTCCCCCCTACCCCCCCCCCATCACCCCAACACCCCCAACCACTAGTGGGCCAGGTTAATTAACTTAAAAAATGTGGGGAAGGGGGTACAGAGGCATTTTAAAAGTTATAAAGTATCCTTGCTTTTCCCAGGTCCTTATACATAATGTACCAAGTCTCATGAAAATTGTCCCAGCCATTTGGAAGTTTATCTGGAACATACAAACACAAAATTGCGTTTATATGTATAGATACATATCAGTAATATAGTAAGAAGCAAAGGTTTTAAATTCAGACTAAGACTGTTAATCTATTGAGAATGAAACAAGTACAAATAACGATAAAGGACATGTTGACCTCCCAAATGAAAATTATACAAAGGTATTTCAAAATTACAATAATTAGAAAGCTGATGAAGTAGGACTAACCTATGTGTAGCCAGTGCCGAGTCTCTAATGAGGCAAGGTGAAGCACTTTACAGAGCATCTTGCCTCATTAAAAAGTCTAGAGACGCCTTGTGAGTAGCAAAATGTTCTTTCCTCTCAAAAGGTTCTCTCCTCCTCTTTAAACTTCCAAGCTCTTTACAAGCTCGCACATGCTCAAAAGTTAGGGGACTAACATTCAGTCATGGCTGTGACGTCATTTGTTACATCCATGATTGACAAGACCAGGAAACAGAAATAGGGTTATTATTATATAGAGACTATTAGGCAGCATCTCTAGTTAGCCTTACATCTCTCAACTTTCTACTATTGCAGTTTTGGGGTTTGGGAGTTATTTATGTTCATACCATTTTTATTTGTCTTTTGGAATGTGGATACAGTAGATTCAACAGTCAGCTGTAACAATCGGCATTATAAAGACCCCACAAATAAACGTTATTATACCCCAAAGAAATAGAAATATAAGGTTCTGTTTCCAACAGAACTTTGTGGAATTTCAGTGAAATTCCGTGTTGAAAAATGAACCAACTACGAAAAACTCGTAACTCGCCGGATTCTTTCTAAACGCCAATAACGCTATCAGAGTTCTACACCGCCACTTAATGATCGCTGAGGGACAAATAGACCGATTGTGTCATCGGAGAACGAGAAAAATAAATTGCGGTCACAGCGACATGTGTCAATAGGATGGTCCAAAAAATAAATAAATGTCTTTGCAATCACCATGGCGACAAACCTTTTATCATCCCGACAATGTCAATTTCCAAACCACCTGGGTAATTTGTTTTCTGTGTCCTTGTGATATAAACTACGCGGATATGAGACCCACAACAAAAATATCAGATCAGTAACAGCATCAAATATAGACAATGAATCGTGTTGGAAAGAACGGTCCATAGACGTCAATAGACATCCATAGAATTTCTAGACACATTGAGGGAGATTTACCGCTATCGCTCTGGTTAAATCTCCCGTATGCGTTTCAATAAGGCGTTCTGCGCCTGCAGGTGAATTTAACGCCAGATATTAGCTGCCATTGAAAAGTCACGCAAAAACGCGATATTGAATCTCGTGAGCAGGCGGCCGGCGTCCCATGAAGTTGGCGCATAAGATGTTAAAGTCGCACTAACCAATTGTATTTTTAAACACCGGAAAAAGTGCGCAACACCCCTGGTTAAGTGAGCCCCATTGACTTCCTGCACCTTTTTGGTCCTGGTGTGTTTCATATTAAAGTCCAAGTATAACCTGAAGTGCAGCCCGGTCAGGAGAGCCAATGACTGAATCCTTTTAAACCAAGCTTCCTCTTTTGAGCATGTGCGAGCTTGTAAAAGAGCTCGGAGAGGAGATGGAAATGTTTTAAGAGGCAGAGAGAAAATAATTCCGCTGCATAACAGGTTATTCCTACATCTATTGTGGTTTTGAGGTTTTGTGGGGGAATTACCGGAAGGAAACCAACTAATAAAGTGAAATCTCCTACCTCCCAGTAATAAGATTTAATTTGATCTGGATTAGTTACCTTTAAATGTTTGATGCACATTCCAGAAGTGGGTGCAATCTCATGTGGATGTGCCAGTACAAAGGATCTGCTCAGGTGACTAGCAGCCATAAGGCAGAACCTTGGTTGGGCGTCCTACTGGCTAAGTGCCATGAATATTGTATGGGATTGAGGTTTGCTGAGCGGTGCCTGAGAATTCAGTTATTGGCGGACAGAGGCTAAGAGCGTGGCTATGATAATTAAAACTTGTATTGCCGAAACGTTGCCCGACAGCCTTGCCCGACATATGATCGTTTATTATCATTAGAATGAGATAGGAAATGAAATCCCTCCCTATTTATGTTTCCCCACCAAATCAATTTACTGGGCTATGGTTTCCTGTGTTATATAACCAGTTCCCTCGTTATCCCGATAGAAACCAGGTGGGATTCACTGAGCGTAGCGGCATTTAGACACGACAGTCATGTGTAAACCTTCGCTCCGCCAGCGCGTTTCCACCCGTTTGGTAAAATCACCTAAACGGAACGCTCTGCCTCGCCCGTGTGTAATGCTCGTTAAAGATGCCATCGCGCTCCATTTAACGCAGAAGATAAAAACGCGTGCCAAGTGTGCAGGTTTAACTAATTACAAGGGCCGTCTCAAGCAAAAATAATTTAACGAGTCAGAAAAAAAATCCTTTAAATGAGTCAAATTCATTTCAGCTTCTTGTGTTTAAAACCACAAACCAGATGTGACGTCTGAGAAGATCCACGGTGAAGGAAGTTAAAGCTGTATACAACACCGTAAAGCTGTATACACACCGTTAAAGACTGTATACACCCGTAAGCTGTATACACACCGTAAAGCTGTAACACAACCGTAAGTGTACACACCTGTTAAAGCTGTACACACAGTAAACTTACACACCGTAAGCTGTATACACCGTAACGTAACCACGCTGTATACACACTGTAAATCTGTATACACACCAAAAGCTGTATACACACTGTAAAGCTGTATACACACTGTAAAGCTGTATACACACCGTAAAGCAAGCTGTATACACACCGTAAAGCTGTATACACATCATAAAGCTGTATACACACCTTAAAGCTGTATACACATCATAATGCTGTATACACACCGTAAAGCTGTACACACCGTAAGCAAGCTGTACACACACCGTAAAGCTGTATACACATCATAAAGCTGTATACACACTGTAAAGCTGTATACACACTGTAAATCTGTATACACACCAAAAGCTGTATACACACTGTAAAGCTGTATACACACCGTAAAGCAAGCTGTATACACACCGTAAAGCTGTATACACATCATAAAGCTGTATACACACCGTAAAGCTGTATAAACAACATATTAATGATACACACACGTAGAAAGCGTATACACACGAAACAAGCTGTATAAACCCCGTAAAGCGTTATACACACATACATAAAGCTGTATACACTGTAAATCTGTATACACACCAAAAGCTGTATACACACTGTAAAGCTGTATACACACCGAAAAGCTGTACACACACCGTAAAGCTGTACGCACACCGTAAAGCTGTACACACACCGTAATCTTACCCACACGAAAGCTGTACGCACACCGTAAAGCTGTACACACACATAAGCTGTAACACACCATAACATGTATCACACCTTAAAGCGTATACACACCGTAACTGTATACACACGTAAATCTGTATACACACCGTATCTGATACACACTGTAAATCTGTATACACAACGTAAATCTGTATACACACCAAAAGCTGTATACATACTGCAAAGCTGTATACACACCATAAATCTGTATACACACCAAAAGCTGTATTATACACACCGTAAAGCTGTATACACACCGAAAGCTGTAATGTACACACACCGTAAACATAAATTAAAGACTGTACTACACACACCGTAAAGCTGTACAACACACCGTAATAAAGCTGTAACCACACACACCGATTAAAGCTGTACACCCGATACTGACACACACCATAAAGCAGTATACACACCTTAAGCTGCATACACAACCTTAAAGCTGTATCACACCATAAATCGTACACACAGCATAAATCTGTACACACACTGGTAAAGCTGTATACACACCATAAGCTGTATACACACCGTAAGGCTGTTACACAACATAAGGCTGCATACACACCTTAAAGCTGTATACACACCATAAATCTGTATACACCGTAAATCTGACACACTCGTAAACTGTATACACACAGTAAAGTAACACACTGTAAGATTTTGTTCTGTTTTTTTCAAATCAGCTACCCACAGTCCCGACCGTTCTCCATATAAAAGTATTTATAAGTATATGTTCTCCCTATATTAATTTAATATTAAGTTATATAAAGTATACTTTCTCCCTATATTAAGTTAATTTAGTATATATATAAAGTATACTGTGCCCTATATTAAGTTAATATTAAGATATATAAAGATACTGTTCTCCCTATATTAAGTTAATATTAAGTATAATTAAAGTATAATGTTCTCCCTATATTAAGTAATATTTAATATATATAAGCATACGTTCTCCCTATATAAGTTATATTAAAAGTATAATAAAGTAAATGTTCTCCTATATTAAGTTAATATTAAGTATATATAAAGTATACTCTTCTCCCTAATTAAGTTAAATTAAGTAATATATAGAAGTATACTGTTCCCCTATAGTAAGTTAATTTAAGTATATAAAAGTATTAATGTTCCACTATATTAAGTTATATTAAGTATAATAAAGTATACTCTTCTCCCTATATTAAGTTATATTAAGTAGTAATATAAAGTATACTGTTCTCCTATATAAGTTAATATTAATATATATATAAAGATACTGTTCTCCTAATATAAGTTAATATTAATTATATATAAAGTATAATGTTCTCCTATATTAAGTTAATATTAAGTATATAAAAGTTATATGTTCTCCTATATTAAGTTAATATTAAGTATATATAAAGTATAATGTTTTCCCCTATATTAAGTTATATATATTAGTATATATAAAGTATAATGTTCTCCCTATATTAGTTATATTAATATATATATAAGTATACTGTTCTCCCTATATTAAGTTAATATTAAGTATATAAAAGTATAATGTTCTCCCTATATTAAGTTATATTAAGTATATATAAGATACTGTTCTCCTTATATTAGTTAATATTAAGTATATATAAAGTATACTGTTCTCCCTATATTAGTTATATTAAGTATATATAAAGATACTGTTCTCCCTATATTAAGTTAATATATATATATAATAAAGTATACTGTTCTCCCTATATTAAGTAATATTAATATATATTAAAGTATACTGTTCTCCATATTAAGTTAATATTAAGTATATATATAAAGTATAATGTTCTCCCTATAAAGTTAATATTAAGTAGTATATATAAGTATAATGTTCTCCCTATATTAAGTTAATATTAAGTATATATAAAGTATAATGTTCTCCCTATATTAAGTTAATATTAAGTATTTATAAATGTATAAATGTTCTCCCTATATAAGTTATATATTAAGTTAATATATAAAGTATAATGTTTGTCTCCCTATATTAAGTTAATATTAAGTATATATAAGTATAATGTTCTCCCTATATAATAATATTAATTAAGTATATAAAGTATAAGTTCTCCCTATAATTTAATATTAGTTATATATAAAGTATAACTGTTCTCTATATTAAGTCAATAAATAAGTATAATATAAAGTATACTGTTCTCCTATATTAAGTTAATATTAAGTATATATAAAGTATAATGTTCTCCCTGATAATTTAATATTAAGTAATATAAAGTAATGTTCTCCCTATATTAAGTCAATTGTAATAGTTATATAGATAAAAGTATACTGTTCTCCCTATATTAAGTTAATATTAAGTTATATAAAGTATACTGTTCTCCCTATATTAAGTATAAGTAATAATAAAGTATATGTTCTCCCTATATTAATTAATATTAAGTATATAAAGTATAATGTTCTCCCTATATTAATTATATTAAGTATATATAAAGTATAATGTTTCTCCCTATTTAAGTCAATATTATATAGTATATATAAAGTATACTGTTCTCCCATATTAAGTAATATTAAGTATATATAAAGTATACGTTCTCCCTATATTAAGTTAATATAATTAGTATATATAAAGTATAATGTTCTCCCATATTATTTATATTAAGTATAATAAGTATAATTCTCATTTCTATTATATATTTATAGTTAATTATATATAATATTAAGTATATATAAAGTATACTGTTCTCCCTATATTAGATTTAATATGTAAGTATATATAAAGTATACTGTTTCCCTATAAGTTATATAGTATATAAAGTATACTGTTCCCCTATATTAAGTATTAATATTAGAATTATAAAGTATACTGTTCTCCCTAATAAGTTAATATTAAGTATATATAAAGTATACTGTTCTCCTTATATTAAGTTAATATTAAGTATATATAAAGTATACTGTTCTCCTATATAAGTTAATATTAAGTATATATAAGTATACTGTTCTCCCTATATTAATTTAATATTAAGTATATATAAAGTATACTGTTCTCCTCTATTAATTTAATATTAAGTATATATAAAGTATACGTTCTCCCTATATTAAGTTAATATTAAGTATATATAAAGTATACTGTTTCTCCCTATATTAATTTAATTTAAGTATATATAAAGTATATGTTTCCCTATATTAATTAATATTAAGTATATATAAAGTATACTGTTTCTCCCTATATAAGTTAATATTAAGTATATATAAAGTATACTGTTCTCCCTATATTAATTAATATTAAGTATTATATAAAGTATACTGTTCTCCTTATATAAGTTAATATTAAGTTTATAAAGTATCTGTTCTCCTTATATAAGAAGTACAGGAGAGGTTATACTTAGTACAGGGGTGACCGCGGCTGAGGGAAATTTTGAGTATATATAAAGTATACTGTCTCCCTATATTAATTTAATATTAAGTATATATAAAGTATACTGTTCCCTATATAATTAATATTAAGTATATATAAAGTATACTGTTCTCTTATATTAAGTTAATATTAAGTATATATAAAGCATACTGTTCTCCCTATATAAGTTAATATTAAGTATATATTAAGTATACTGTTCTCCTAATTAAGTAATATTAAGTATATATAAAGTATACCTTCTCCCTATATTAAATTAATATTAAGTATATATAAAGTATACTGTTCTCCTATATTAATTAAATTTTAAGTATATATAAAGTATACTGTTCTCCCTATATTAATTTAATATTAAGTATATATAAAGTATACTGTTCTCCCTATATTAAGTAATATTAAGTTTATATATATAAAGTATACTGTTCTCCTCTATTAATTAATATTAGTATATATTAAGTATACTGTTCTCCCTTATATTAAGTTAATATTAAGTATAGAAAAGATACAGTTCTCCTTATATAAAGAAGTACAGGGAGAGGTTATACTTTAGTACAGGGGGTGACCGCGGCTGAGGGAAATTTTTGGGCAGTACTGAGCATCCCTGAAGCCGATGGTAAACGTTTAATGGATTCATCAATGCTCATTCCTACGCCACAAACTTTTACAATAAAATGGTGATTCCAACAAATCTGACCCAGCTTAACACTGCAGGTCCCTTTAACACAGGAACACGGAATACACTAATCTACCAACATGTTAACTGCGTTTATCGGATGAAATTTACCGCCATGTCCGATCTGTGCATTTAACAAATTACAATTGAAAAATAGGTCAAAAACAATTTATAATGTGAACCAGTCCTTGTGGATCTTGGGTTCCCCTTTTAAAAGAAGGTTTAATAGTTATCCAATAAAACTGCATATTTTTATTATCCTGTGCTAGAGCTGCCAAACTGCTTGCTTTGACAAGGGAAAATATTAGCATATATAAAAAGTCTCCATGGCCCATATGCTGCCACCTGTCTGCCATGACCCAGTAGCACATGCCACAGATTACAGTAGAAGAGGCATAATTCAGCCACGCCCTCCCTGATGATCTTTCATCTATTGTGATACATTGTATTTCTATTTGTCCTCTGGGTAGCGATTTTCTGTGTCTAATGCTTTTATCTATAGTACCGGGATTTCCCATCACTTCCTCCTGGGACCGATGCTTATTATATCACCATCTTATTTTTATCGATATTTTATTCTATGAATCTTCACTAAACGTCTCCACATCGCATCATACGGAGCGTAATCTTTCCGCTACGGCGCGTGAAGGCCATGTGTTCATTAGGCCTCATTATGGCGAAATCCGTCTGCACTGAACCAACCTCAATGACCCGTGTATTGTTATTCTGGCTCTGCCACTCCCCGTTCCCTCTTTCCTCGCGGTAATTACATTTCATGTCCATAGCAGAACACGTTTCCTTCCGCCCGGAATACAGATGTCAGATTCATCACCAGATGGCATGGGAACGACTGGGGCTTTGGAACTGACCTCAGACCTGTCAGATTTTTAATTATGTGGCTCCCGGTTTGCTGGAAAACCAATTCGCGAAGAAGCAAACATTAAAAGACAAACGTGAACGTTCCTTCTCGACCTTAATCCTGATTAAATACAACAGGAAAACAAAGACGAACTAGAGCGTTTATATCTGGAACCTTCCATCGCCTGAACTTGTCTCTGTCCGAGAATCCCACACTCAAGAGGAGACGGCGAATCTTCCAGTAGGTCCCAATGTCATTGTTAGTCCATCATCTAGATTTAATGTCACTAACGTAGCAAGGTCCCTGTTTAATAGGTTGGCGAATTGGAATATTGAAGGGTTCTGTGCTGAAAGGCTAATATTCTCCTACACGTCAATAACTGCGACTGCGATACAATGCGCCACGTTTCTTTATACAAAAGGAAAGTTACGAAGAGAAGGACGAGTATTTCCATTGAGAAGGTTGGTTGTGCATGCGAAAGAGAGGGACCCAGAGACAGAGAGAACACTACAGGAACAATGGAAGGAATTTCCATCGTGTACAAATCAAACACAATAAATAAAATGTTTTTTTGACTTTCCAGCCTTGAGGTTGGAGGATAAAGTGAGAAGATAAACATTGATCTATAATGGAAACATTCGTATTGTGGTTTAGACAGGAGAATCTCCCGGACGTTACATTGCGGTTATATCCGGATTGTTGGGTTCGGTTACTTGGACTTTTTTTTGTTATTGGGTTTTGGATTGAGAGATCCAATTGGATGATTAGAGAAACAAATCTCCAGTTGAATGAGCTGAATATTAAAGACTATCAGGGAGATTCAATAAAAGTTCTTATCGTTTAAAATGGTGCTAATTTTGCCCCAACCAATCAGATCTTATTTAACATTTGAAAACTAACATCTGATTGGTTGGGGCAAAATTAGCACCATTTTAAACGATAAGAACTTTTATTGAATAAACATGATAATGCATTGTCGGCTTTCAGTTGGGATCTAAGGATTTCATTATATGATATACCCTGTAGATAATAAATATCTACGTCCAATTCAGCCAATTAACCCTACACACTATCTAGGACTAAGTGAGGGAGATAATAATTGGTCCTTTAAATCTGTCAGTCAAGATTAATTATTTGTAAGATTGGCAGATCATACCATAATATTGTAGCGTGTATGGGTCTCGTAGGAATTGCTCAATAAGGCAGAAAGTCTAGACCAATAAAGAGTTAAAGACTTATCACTATGGCTATGTTTCATTCTTTCCACTTTCTGGCTGCGCCAGCGGAGTAGTAAATACAACACGGAGGCAGCAGGAGATAAACAGAGACGGGCTGTCGTGCCCTTCCATAAAGGCTGCCTTTGTCCTTTGGAATCTACAGATAAACTTACAAATCTAAGTCTTGCATAATAATAACCAATGCGCCAGGGAGAGATTTCAACAGATCAGAGAAGTTCTGAATCTCGAAGAAAGGAAAAATAAAGGTTAAAAGTTGTGGCCCTTTTATGATGGAATCAGAGAGAGAGAGACAGTAAAGGAGCACGTAAACCAGGAGATAAAATACCCAACCCATGGGACACAGTCTTATCTCTCTTTACCCAATATACTAGGTTAGATGTAAAAACCCAAACCCATCGTCTGATGTGGTGCCTGGAAACAAACGAAGATCTAATCATGGACAGTGTTGACATTGTCTTTCTTCGGGGACCAATAGGGATTGTTCATTGTTAATTCCCACCGCTAACCAAGCTACTTACAGTCAGCTTTCCTACCAGAATACTGGTGACACCAGAATAAAATGGTGGCAAAGCTCAGAAGACACTGGCCAAGAAGAAGTCAAATGGAAACTAGTAACATTGTTGACCCAACTGAAGATCATGATGACCGGATTATAAAAAAACGTAAGATCCCTGGACCAAATTATTATCCTTTAACTAAATGAAATTCTACAGGGGTTGGACCTCACCAGTCAATAAGGTCTACAAGGTGACCAGGAGACCAAAGCCAAAGTTTACAAAGTTGGGTCTTCAGGGACAATTGTCACATTTATTAAACTTCATGATCAAACATGATTCCCTTCCTATCCTCTGCTCTAAATAGCATGAAGAACATCTCCTAGATGACAGATCTTCCTACAAAGTCTAAGACAATTAAACGGTTGATAATTTGAGACCTTCAGCATATTTCTCGGGATAGTCATCTCCACTTCTTCTGACGAAACCTCTTACAAAACGTACTAATTAGTCCCATTAAAATTCCACATGTCCTCCCACCTCTAGAAGTGACTCAAACTGTCAGGGATTTCCTGGAAAATCCTGGGTGTTTTTTTTTTTTCTATCTTTTTTCCAACAGCAAAGCTGGTTGACAATATTTTGGAAAGAGATAAAACCAATTACAGTTGAAGCCTTTCTTATAGAATTTATGACGAGTCCAGAAAGCCAAACTAATGGACGTGGATCGTAGGAGATATCAACTGCTTCTTCCTATGGCTGCTGGGAAATGTAGTCCTTTCAATGATCACAACAATTTTTTTTCTGATTTATTTTTACGATTGATGATTTAAGAACCAGAACGAAGACAGAAGAGGTTGGGGAGGGTTGAACACAAAAACGGGAAGTCTGTCGGAGTTGACAACTTGTACAGATGACTTGATATGCTCTTTGCGCTTCCATTTTACAAGGCGAGTAACTCCCACTTGAAATTATATATTTCTGAAGAGGTTGTCTGAGAGTCTAAAAGAAAAAAAAAAGGCCAAGATTTCCAGGCTCTCGAAAAATTAATTATCATGTAGATAGGAACATCACAATAACGTCTCCGCTTTGCATTGCAGATGGCGGGTGCCGTAAGCTCTATCCTTTAGCAGACAATAAGAAGGGCGACGTTATTCAGACAGCATCTGTTCCACAGGGACACTAATAATAGACCCAGAGGCACAAATAGCCAATCAGAATCTTTAAAACCATTTGCAAAACTCAAAAAAAAATGATCAGAGCCACTTGGCAACTCCGGCAGAAACAACGAAACGAGTTTTCTAAAGGGTGTGGGGGGGGGGGATCTGAATTTTCTATTACATCATTGGAATTTCACTGATAATGAATTTATCTGTAAAGCATCTGAATTTTACTTGAAATATTCCTAATTTATGGTAACGGTTGGCCAGATTATAATCAGCGTGCCTGTACAAAAAGTCTCATAATGCACCAAAAAACGTCAATACAATGATTCAGTCCCTTACAGATGTATCCATGAAAGATTTCTGGGCATTCCGCTACAAACTAGAAAAACTCCAATGACCGTACGGCCATATCTGCGTCGGTTCCACCATATTCCTAATGAAAGGACACGGAGAGTCTGGGAAAGGTGGACTCACTCTCAGTAAAGGACTCTTTGCTTTAAGGACAGTCAATAACAGGGACACTGAATTTCCTTACCTGCTAACATGTAATTACATCTTCCCTTGAAACTGTCTAGTGTACCTGTCATTACAGATGATTCAGGAAGAGAGATCCAGAGTTTTGCAGAGTCTGAAGATGAAATTAGATTAGATGGAACTTCCCTGGGGATGTATTTATATCCTCAGAAAATACCTGTTGGTTAACAGGCATCTAGAGTTGTGTTATTAATACAAAACAGATTGACACTAAGAAGTAGATCCTGTAAGTACAAAACTAAAATCATTCCGGAAGATCAACATTTCTAATACATGTTACAAAGTGACACTGCAATCATAAAGACTTACTGATAGGTTGAAGGAACGTGTCAAATAAATGTGCTTAGATTGTGAGCTCTTCGGGGCAGGGCCTGATGTGAATATATATAAATGTGCTTAGATTGTGAGCTCTTCGGGGCAGGGCCTGATGTGAATATATATAAATGTGCTTAGATTGTGAGCTCTTCGGGGGGCAGAGCCTGATGTGAATGTATACATGGAATGGTAAAGTGCTAAGGAAGATGTTGGCGCTATATAAATCCACAATAATACTTTCTCTTATGCATATTGGAGCTGCCATATTGATGCCTTTAGACATTTGAATGGAATTTAACAAATAAAATCCCTGTAAGCTTCATCAAAGCTAAACTGTCCTTTGTTACGTTGGCTGTTGCATTCGATGTTACATGAAGCTTCCACTTCCACACAGGAACACAATCGAACAGAACAACACAATTCCAGACAGACTATAAACTAGAACATCTCGGATTGTTTACTGAAGGGGAAATGTAAAAAAAAAAATCCCCATAACCCAGGAGAGCCTAATCCGTTATTACCGTGACACGTTTCCATTAATATTTCCAAACACAATCGCTGACAATCTGATGTAAAATGATTCTTCGTGGTAAGATTTATTTACCGGAGGTAGAGAGGGGCTTATGGCGTATTATCTCGACATAAAGGCGCTGGGTTCTGTAAAGGCTGCGAGTGCACCTTGTATACAAATCTAGCGCTGAGCGTCGCTTTCCAACCTCAGGAGGCCGCGGGTGGCTTTTGTTCTACTAAACGTATACAGAACATATTTTTTTTTATTTTTACAAATGTGGCCCAGCGGGGCGAACGGATTTAACGTCTCGCCCACCAAAAATACTTTATTCCGAGTGTTAAAATAAGGAGCTTAGGAGTGAATTATTTATTTATATCGCTTTTTAGTTTTGTTTATTTTTTTAATTTCCTTTCAATGTTCTGAAACCTTTTTCTTTCCTTCCTATTTAGAAACAAAATCCCCCCCGTCGCTTTTCAAGGGTCTGCCGAAGCGATGATATTATTCGCCAGTCTGAGATTTTACCCATAAAGATGCAAAGTGCTCGAACTTCCTTTCCAGAAGAGGTTTTACTCTCTCAGCAATGGGAGGGAATGAAGTGCGATTTGCAGGGCTGATCGTGAGTTTGTTTTATGCACCGAGAATCCGTTTGTACGGAGGGACCAGAAGGGAGATTTTGTGTTGACACATTCAGGGCACGTGCCCCGGATCTTTGGCAAAGTTTCCCCAATGTTTTGACATAACTTACCTGATGGAAGTGCCCCAAATCTTCTTTTCCCAGTAGTCCTTAGTGGGGGCATCATGGCTGCCTCTGCTGTCTACAAGGATTCCCGGCCTCCTGCTGTCTACAAGGATTCCCGGCCTCCTGCTGTCCTACAAGGATTCCCGGCCTCCTGCTGCTCCACTGAATGTGGGATAAGTAAAAGCTTCCCAAGTACAAAGGAAATAGCCAGTTTGCTGCCACTATGTACTATAATGCCCATGGCTACTATTATGTAATGAAATTCCCATCATGGCTACCAGTGTGTTAAGAAATGATCATGGCTACCAGTATGTTAAGAAATTCCCATGGCTACCAGTATGTGATGAAATCCCCATGGCTACCAGTATGTGATGAAATTCCCATGGCTACCAGTATGTGATGAAATCCCCATGGCTACCAGTATGTGATGAAATTCCCATGGCTACCAGTATGTTAGGAAATGCCCATGGCTACCAGTATGTTAAGAAATTACCATGGCTACCAGTATGTTAGGAAATGCCCATGGCTACCAGTATGTTAAGACATTCCCATGGCTACCAGTATGTTAAGAAATTACCATGGCTACCAGTATGTTAGGAAATGCCCATGGCTACCAGTTTGTTAAGACATTCCCATGGCTACCAGTATGTTAAGAAATTACCATGGCTACCAGTATGTTAGGAAATGCCCATGGCTACCAGTTTGTTAAGACATTCCCATGGCTACCAGTATGTGATGAAATTCCCATGGCTACCAGTATGTGATGAAATCCCCATGGCTACTAGAATGTGATGAAATTCCCATGGCTACCAGTATGTTAGGAAATGCCCATGGCTACCAGTATGTTAAGAAATGCCCATGGCTACCAGTATGTTAAGAAATGCCCATGGCTACCAGTATGTGATGAAATTCCCATGGCTACCAGTATGTGATAAAATTTCCATGGCTACCAGTATGTTAAGAAATGCCCAAGGCTACCAGTATGTTAAGAAATGCCCATGGCTACCAGTATGTTAAGAAATGCCCATGGCTACCAGTATGTGATAAAATTCCCATGGCTACCAGTATGTGATGAAATCCCCATGGCTACCAGTATATAATGAAATTGCCAGTTTGCTACCAGTACATAATGAAATTGTCAGTTTGATACCAGTATGTAATGAAATTGTCAGTTTGATACCAGTATATACTGAAATTGCCAGTTTGCTACCAGTATATACTGAAATTGCCAGTTTGATACCAGTATATAATGAAATTGCCAATTTGATACCAGTATATAATGAAATTGCCAGTTTGCTACCAGTATATACCGAACTTGCCAGTTTGCTACCAGTATATAATGAAATTGCCAGTTTGATACCAGTATATAATAAGATTGCCAGTTTTCTACCAGTATGTAATGAAATTGCCAGTTTGATACCAGTATATAATGAAATTGCCAGTTTGATACCAGTATATAATGAAATTGCCAGTTTTCTGCCAGTATATAATGAAATTGCCAATTTGTTACCAGTATATAATGAAATTGCCAGTTTGCTACCAGTATATAATGAAGTGGTACCCAGAGTTCCCTGTATAACTCAGTCTGTGTCCTTGTATCTTTATACAGACACAGAACTCCTCAGTGACTTCTAATATCCTTATAATTTACAGTAGGGGATTCATTATCCCTTATAATACATGAGTGGAACCCAGAGTTGCCTGTATAACTCAGTCTGTGTCCTTGTACCTCAGTGACTTCTAATATCCTTATAATTTACAGTAGGGGATACATGATCTTTGTTCTTTCCTTCCCATTTGAACAGCATCACAAGTGACTCTCCATTTATACTTTCTCGGGGTCTCTAGGTTCTTATAATATTAATCTATCTTTTTGTTTATATTATTAGTAATTCCAATTAATTACTGTAAAATGCAGCGAGAATAATGGTTGTAAAAAATACATTTAGAATCTCTATTGACCATAAAAAGATACAATTAATCAGGTCTGGGAACTCTGCAGAGACTTGTAATATCCTATAGTAGGGGAATTAAAATCAATTCCCTCAAACATGCTGATCGATAAACTTTCCAATTTGGACACTTTATTGATTCAAAGTCTGATTGGGCATTTAGGACATTCTGTTGCCCAGTCAGGGGCATTAAGTCATTAATTGTCCATCCTATATGGCTAAGCTAACACCTGGCCCCAAGGTTTAACACTCACTCCAGTAAAATGTTTCTCTATATTATTCATAGGGCCCCACCTCCAGCATTTATTACATCATTTAGAGAAAACCCTGTATTTCTGAGACAGTTTGTGTAGTTAGAATTGTAACTAATGTAACCTTTATATTGATACATTTTAGGAAATGTATCTTATTTCTTCCTTCCACATTCTGTTAGGGTTTCTAGCTTGGAATAGATTTTTTTTTAATGTCCAGAGGAATCTTCTAATGGAAATAAACCTTGTTTTTTTTTTAATGTCCAGAGGAATCTTCTAATGGAAATAAACCTTGTCCTAATATTTTACTCTTCAAGGGGAAATCCGTGGCCTATAAACTGTATTTATGAATTATTCTAACCATGTCCCGTCTAGCAAGTCTCGTTTTGTGTGGGTGAGGTTGCGCTGTCAGTACTATAGAGAAGTGAAGGGTTAATAACGGGATAATGTCACGGTTTACATAAAATGATTTAGGGTTGAACAGTTTATTAATGTGGAATTTGGGGTGTTGGCAGCTGAACTGCTATCAGACGTGTAGCTCGGTGTCTGTAAAGTTAATGTACACACTAATGACAGATGCTGCCAACAGGACACACTGGCATTTTGGGGACACCATGTCTCCCCTACCCTGCAGATATTGGATAAGCCATGTGCCATCTCCGCAGTGTCGCTACCAAGTGCCAACCCCTATCAAAGGAAGAGAGTAAATAGAATCCCATCATCTGCTTCTGTGTCTCTCGGCCTTTGGGGGATGCTCATCACACAGACTGGCACAGGTACATAGAGGGGGAGGGGAAGTCACTGGCCATGGGTAAACCTTCATAATAACATTACAGGGAACCTTCCTGGTGCCCTCCGGCAGATTTCAAGGTCAGAACAGAATGAACAGGAACATGGGAATTAAGTGTAATAGAACCAAAGCTATAAGAACATCACAGGCTGAAACAGCCTGGAGGAAAAAGTCAACATGTGTCTCTACAGCTGGGTTTGGACTACAACTCCCAGAATCCCCAGGGCTTACACTAAACAAAAATCCTGTCTCACAATAACACCAATCAGCGAAAATAAAAATATTTATAAAGCGACAGGGTCCGACTGTGTGTAGGGATCATATAGGAATCCCACTGAGTATGATATTGCCTCACAAAGTGACAAATATAAGGGTATATTTCACTTTATATTAGATAAATCTAATGCAGTGTATGCATTAGAAAAATATCTGATGATACAAAGTTTTCACCATATTTAATATGTTATCAATTCAAAGAAAAATATAAATTATCTTTTACATTAACCAGATACCTTGTATTCAAATGAAGTGTCTAGCCCCTCCCCAGATCAGCTAAGACCCTCCCCTAGAGCAGCCAAGACCCTGCCCCTGAGCAGCCACATATTAATCAAGCCTTAATCTCAAGCACAATAATGTTTGGGTTAGTAATCCATTGCATTTTTCCCCTTGGTTTTGATTACCCATAATGCAATGAACACAGTACTGAGCAGGAACAAGGCAGAGGTATCCTCCCCTCCTTTATTTTATTGAATTAAATAGCGATATAATTAACCCACTTACCATAATATTAACAGGGTATAAATCTTGGAAGATCTAAGAAAAAAGCTGACAGGCCAAATTTGCTGTAATTCTATTACGTTACAAGCAGACTAAATAATAACAATTTAGATTTGGCCGTGTAACGGTGTCTGCAAGATACTGATATTTCAGGCGTAATGAATAATTAATTAACATGAATTGGTGCTTCCAACGCCTGAACGAGAGCTACGATATCCATTAAAGTCCAGTATGCGGTCTCACTTCACCGAGCCCCATTAATCTGCTTCCAGTGTCCAACTGAGTGGAACGGGCCACTGTCAGTCGCCACTAATGCCGCTCGCTTACTGCGCTGTCCCTTTTCTTAAAGGGGCCGGTAACATTAATAACAAGCTACCCTGTTTTCCTTAATTGGCACAGTACAATAACAGTACAATAATATTATATATTGCTTATATTGAGTCCAAAGGCTATCGCTTCTTTGTGCGCTTCAATTTTTTGGCATATTGGTGAGAGTTGCCATACGGTTTGCCGTAGGCAGTACAAACAAACTGAACCTTGGATATGTACAATAACTGTGATTTTGAAGCAGAATTTCCACACCAACATTTCTGCCATCCAGTTTTAAAATGTTACCGTCTCTCGATACTCACACATGACATTAAGAAACACGTTGTCTGATGACAGCACCACTTTCTCCCGCGTGGCGCGGTCGTATATCCCGACGTGGCACTCGTACGGCCCATTGTCTGAGATGCGAACTTCGGGGAGTCTGAAATCACAGAAGAGGGAAATTGTAAACACAATTCTATGTCCTTGTGTACGTACATGTTACATTTATTACACAGCACTTTACCGTTAATTCATTCACAGCAGACCTTGTCCCGAAGAGCTTACAATTTAAGAGCTTCACTATATACAGTATAAAGGGTGGTGTTTCCTGCTAGCACTGTAAGCTGTGACATCACCAGTCTCTGGCTTGAGCATGCCCACTTGTAGCCTACTGCTGGGACAGTAGGTATCCATAGGAAGGGAAACGCACAGACATTGATTACTAGCTTGTAACTAGTTTTGGGAAAAAATATTTTTTGGGGGTGGGGCTTATGACAGCTTATAACACAGAGTAGGAAGAGAGAATTTACAAGCCTTTAACTTTGGATTGCCAACAGCTACATACATCATATTAGGCTTGTTTGGAAGAGACACAGAGATGGATGTAGGGTCTTTCCATAGTGGTTGCTCCCACTTTCCAACATAAAGAGACTTTATAAGTGGATATAGAAATAAATAAATTATTCCAGAAACACAAATTAATCTGTGAATATAAAAATCAAGAGTCAAAATCATTTTGCAAAGGTCAAGTAACTTCTTCAGTTTCAGTAATTCGTTCAATTTCTTTCCGCCCGAAGACCGAGAGTCACTTGGTGATGAATCAAATCCATTAAAAACCGTCTGAACATCTGATAACCAGAGGATTTGCTTTTAATTGCTCACTAAATAGGACGTCTGAGTAGAAAAAGATTCCATAGTAGGAGAACTCGATCAAATACACAGTGATCAGTCTGATCATTGGTCTGTATGTTTACGTCTGTCTACATCTGGGTTGTTCAGATATCTGCAAACTACAACTCCCAGCATTCCCTGATGTATCTCCGACTGTCTCCTTGCCATCTCCTCCTGGAGGTCTCAACGCTATAACTCCTGACATCCAATCATGTATCTCCGACTGTCTCTTTACCATCTCCTCCTGGATGTCTCAACGCTATAACTCCTGACATCCAATCATGTATCTCCGACTGTCTCTTTACCATCTCCTCCTGGATGTCTCAACGCTATAACTCCTGACATCCAATCATGTATCTCCGACTACCTCCTTACCATCTCCTCCTGGAGGTCTCAACGCTATAACTCCTGACATCCAATCATGTATCTCCGACTGTCTCTTTACCATCTCCTCCTGGATGTCTCAACGCTAACTCAAATTAAATCTTTCTAAAACTGAACTGATCGTTTTCCCACCTAAACCTGGTCCTGTCCCATCTTTCTCCATCTCTGTTGACAATCCCCCCATTTCCCCTATCCAATCAGCACGCTGCCTAGGGGTAATTATTGACTTCTCTCTCTCCTTTTCTAACAACATTAACTATGTTGTGAAAACCTGCCGCTTCTTCCTTCAAAATATAATCCGCAGGTTCCTTTCTCTCCCGGTCACCGCTATGCTTATCCATGCTCTCATCCTATCACGCCTGGACTATTGTAACCTACTACTTACTGGTCTTCCTGCTTCCCACCTCTCTCCCCTTCAGTCTATACTAAACTCTGCCACAGGTATTGTTTCGCTCTCTAATAAACCTGATCCAAAATCTCCTCTGTACCGGACAACAACCTGTCTCCCCGTTAAACAGCGCATTGTATATAAATCCTTCTCCTAACATTTAAATCCCTTCGCTCTGCTCCTCCTTATATTTCCTCTCTAGTCTCCCCATATGGAGGAAGGTAGGTTGTCTTGTGTGTGACAGTCATACAGGAGGAAGGTAGTTGGTCTTGTGTGTGACAGTCATACAGGAGGAAGGTAGGTTGTCTTGCACCCATGCCCCAGGTGTGCCGCTCTGTGCAAAATGTCAAACTGCAACCAATATAACTGCTACATTCCGTATAGATTTACACAGAACTTCACAAATAGAGATGAATGGGGCCGAACATGTGTGTGAAACCTATTACAGTCTATGGGAGACACAATTATTAATTACCATAAATTCAAAGCCAATAGCAATAATACAAGTCTACAAGTTGCACAGGAAGCTGGGAAATGGCACAAAGGGACATGTAACAAGGTGTAAAATGTTTTTAGAAAATCATTTTTTAAAAGTTAGTCTTACAGAAACAGTATGGCAGCTCCCCACCACACACACACACACAGACACACATATATATATATAGAGAGAGAGAGAGAGAAAGAGAGAGAGAGAGAGACAGAGAGAGATCCCCACCACACACACACACACACACACACACACACACATATATATAGAGAGAGACAGAGAGAGACAGAGAGAGACAGAGAGAGACAGAGAGAGACAAAGAGAGACAGAGAGAGACAGAGAGAGACAGAGAGAGACAGAGAGAGACAAAGAGAGACAGAGAGAGACAGAGAGAGGTGTGGGGATTTAAGGTGGCCACGATATTGGGTACGATTTGGGTAATGTACAATTGTCACCCAATACAATCACTGGATCATACGACTGCTTTTGTTGCCCCTATGGACATGACGATACTGGGTGGACTGGCTGGAAAGTTGACTGATGGATTGGTCAGCTGATGGAGCAATATACACTATGACATAGTTAGGGGACTGACACACAATAAAATGGCCGTGGTTAGATGTTGTGTAATTCCGTGGTTAGATGTTGTGTAATTCCGTGGTTAGATGTTGTGTAATTCCGTGGTTAGATGTTGTGTAATTCCGTGGTTAGATGTTGTGTAATTCCGTGGTTAGATGTTGTGTAATTCCGTGGTTAGATGTTGTGTAATTCCGTGGTGTTAGATGTTGTGTAATGTCCGTGGTTAGATGTTGTGTAATTCCATGGTTAGATTGTGTAATTCCGTGGTTAGATGTTGTGTAATTCCGTGGTTAGATGTTGTGTAATTCCGTGGTTAGATGTTGTGTAATTCCGTGGTTAGATGTTGTGTAATTCCGTGGTTAGATGTTGTGTAATTCCGTGGTTAGATGTTGTGTAATTGTTTCGTGTTTTTGTGATTTTGTGAAATGTCTACAATTCTCTTTTTGTGAAACTGTGAAAGGAACTGTCTCTATTTACTGTCTCAATCCTGCCCTGAGGAGCTTGCAATCTACGCCCCTATCGCACCCACATCCTGTCACTAGAGGGGCTTAGTTCCATGGAACGTATTGAAATTCCAGCAATGGGAAACTCCGATTCAAACCCAATCGGATCAGAATCTTTTCGTTTTTTTCACCCGCAGTTATCGAATTTTTGACCGAGATTTTCGATACTCCTGAAAATCACCAGATCTGCGGATTTTCTAAACCGTCGGTTACGATTAGAACCTGGGACTCAGCTCTAGTGTTTGTCGTGTTCCTACATCCTACCCTGGGGGTCTAGGTTGACCGTGGAATTACCCTCCCCCAGTACACCGCGTTGGGCCTGGCGATGAAAATTCTGTCCGGTCAGATTGGCGCTAATAAACCTGTGATATATTTACCACCTCGCGGCTTGTCTAAAGTGGATTAAGAACACAGGCTGCGTGTTGACTTGAGGAATTGGAGATTATCGATCAGGGTCCGGTTAGCAAGTCGCTATTCAGGAATCGGATAACGACAGCCAGGGATAGAGGGGATTTCAGCAGCTTTGGAAAGGGGGGGAAGGAATCAATAACCTTATTAATAACTTCACAGGGTCCAGCGCATTGCTGTGTAATGTAGTTTAGCCGCAGGAATTCACCGACAGTGACAGATCCGAGAATGGTAAGTAATTGTGTTACCGAGAAGGTGACAGGTGCAGTCAGGGTAGAATGAAATCCACCAATCAGCACGGGCCATACTAATAACCAGGGCCAGTTATCCACAAGGATCCTGCCTTAGGGTCCAGGGACTTTCAGGGGGTTGGACCAGTTACAGCCCATACTCTACGTATACAGCAAGGAAGGGGGGCACCCAATGTAGAGTTAATCCACCTCCGTTAATAAAGCATGGCAGCCCCATTACAGAGGCCATGACAGATTGCAGCTTCACTTCTCCCCTTATTGATTTTAATGCAGTGAACAGAACAGGCAGAAATATTAAAGGGCAAGTGGAAGTCAGAGCAGAACATCAATTTCTAACTGATGATGTCATAAAAGGTGTGATTGTGAGTGATAGGGAACTTAGATTGCAAGCTCTCCGCGACAGGGCCTCAAATAAATGGATTAAATGAATGTGAAGCTTTGTGGAATATGTTTAGAGCTACATAAGGAAAATAAATACAAATTGAATCTGCAAACCTCTATATAAATATAATACACAACCTCTATATAACACACATCTATATAATACACAACCTCTATATAACACACATCTATATAATACACAACCTCTATATAACACACATCTATATAATATACAACCTCTATATAACACACATCTATATAATACACAACCTCTATATAACACACATCTATATAATATACAACCTCTATATAACACACAAGCAATCTGTTTTATTGTTGGTTATATGGTATTTCAAGTTGGGGGGTACCCTCTGCTGAAAGTGACGGGGTGGGTGTTTCGTCACGAAACGCGTCAGGTAGTTGTGTTTGTCCTCCCTCTGTAAGTAGGCTCAGTTCCAACATAAAAGCTAAGTTTTATCGTAGCTGTTGGCAAGTCCATCGCCTTATTTTTCTTTTTGCGACAACTCTATATAACACACACTACTATATACACAACCGCTATATAACCACACATCATATAATACCCCAACCTCATCATATAACACCACAGCGATTAATACCCAGCCTCTATATAAACACGCATTATATAAGACACACAACGCTAAGTAACACGCAGTCGGAAACTAAGTATAGATACAACAACGTAGATAGACACACTCGTATATAAGTCACCATAAATAGAAGAAATACACAACCCTAGTAGTAACACACCTCTAGGATAAAAACCAACCTCGGTAGAACACACAGCGAGAAAGAAAAAGACACAACCGGAGAGTAATCACTCATCAAAAGTACACAACCGAGCTCATATAAACACAACAGCTAAGATCATACGACCACGCTCTAAGAACACCACAGTCAGTATAATACACAACCGTCGTATTAAACAACTCTAATAGGATAAAAACACATCCCGTAAAACACAAGTCGAGTAGTAAGTACACAACCTCTCTATAACACACATCTATATAATACACAACCCCTATATAATACAAATAAATACATAACCTCTAATAAAAAAAATATAATACATAACCACTATATAATAAAAATGTAATACATAACCTCTATATAATACAAATGTAAGACATAACCTCTATATAATACAAATGTAATACATAACCTCTATATAATACAAATGTAATACATAACCTCTATATAATATAAATGTAATACATAACCTCTATATAATACAAATGTAATAATAACCAATCGTATAATAATAAACTATATAATACAAATATAATACATAACTCATACTATAATACAAAGGATAAGACATAACCTCTATATAATACAAATATAATACATAACCTCTATATAATAAAAATATAATACATAACCTCTAATAATAAAAGTATACATACCATATATAATATAATACAAACCTTATATATAAATAGATATACAACCTCATGTAATATACGGAATACAGTATACAACCTCTATGTAATATAAATATGATAGTACCTCATGTAATTTACATATGATATTACCTCTATGTAAATAAATATGCTAACAATCTCTATGTAATATAAATATGATATATAACCTCAATGTAATATACCGTAAATATGCTAAACAATCTCTATGTAATATTAATATGCTAAACAATCTCTATGCAGTATAAATATGATATACAACCTCTAAGTAATATAAATATGATATACAACCTCTATGTAATATAAATATGATATACAACCTCTATGTAATATAAATATATATATAACCTCTATGCAATATAATATGCTAAACAACTTCTAATGTAATATAAATATGATATATAACCTATGTATATAAATATGATCTACAACCTCTATGTAATATAAAATCATATACAGTGAAACTCTATATAACCTCTATGTAATCTAAATATGCAAACAATCTCTATGTAATCTAAATATGATATATAACCTCTATGTATTATAAATATGATATACAACCTCTATGTAATATTACATAAATGCTCTAAACACTCTATTAATATAAATATGCTAAACAATCTCTAGTATCTTAAAGATATACACCTCTAGTAATATTAATATATATAGAACCTCTAGTAACTGAATATGATATAAACCTCTATGTAATAAAGATATACAAACTAGTAATATAAATATGATATAAACCTCTATGTAATATAAATATGAATACAACTCTATGTAATATATAAATATGATATATAAACTCTGATGTAGATTAAATATGATATACAACTCGATGTATATAAAAATGATATAAACCTCTATGTAATATAAATATGATATACAACCTCTATGTAATATTAAATATGAATATAAACTCTAGTACGAAATTATGAATACAACCTCTATAAATAAATATGATGTAAACCTCTATGGAATATTAAATATGATGTATATTCAATCATGTAATTATAAATAGGATATAACCTCTATGTAATATATAAATAGATATACAACCTCTATGTAATTAAAATGATATAAAACTCTGATGTATATAAAATATGATATCTAAATTCTATTAATATAAATATTGATATACAACCTCTAAGTAATATAAATGATGAGTATATGATCTATGTAATATAAATATGATTATACCTCTATGTAATTAATAGTATATCCTTATGTAATAAATATGATTATACCTATGTAATATAAATATGATTACAACCTCTAAGTAATATAATATGATGTATATCCTCTATGTAATATAAATATGATGTATATCATCTATGTAATATAAATAGGATATATAACCTCATGTAATATAAATGATATACAACCTCTATTAATTTAATATGATATACAACTTATGTATATAAAATATTGTATAACTTCTATTTAATATAAAATGATATAAAACCTCTAAGTAAATAAATGATGTATATGATCTATGTAATATAAAAATATGATGTATATCCTCTAGTATATAAAATATGAGTATATCTTAGTAATAAATATATGTATACCTATGTAATATAAATAGATATACAACCTCTATGTAATAGTAAATATGATGTATATCCTCATGTAATATAAATTGATATACAACCTCTATGTATATAAATATGATGTATATCCTCTATGTAATATAAATATGATGTATATACCTCTATGTATATAAATATGTGTATATCCTCTATGTAATATAAATATGTGTATATCCTCTATGCTATAAAATATGATGTGATATGCTCATGTAATATAAATATGATATACACCTCTAGTAATATAAATATGATGTATATCCTCTATGTAATATAATATGATATACAAACCTTATGTATATAAATATGATGTAATCTCTATGTAATTAATAGATGTATATCCTCATGTAATTAAATATGTGTATACCTCTATGTAATATAAATATGATTGTATATCCTCTATGTAATAAAATATGAGTGATATATCCTCTATGTAATAAAAATATGATGTATATCCTCTATGTAATATAAATATGATGTATATCCTCTATGTAAATAATATGATATACAACACTCTAGTAATAAAAATGATGTAATTATGTATATAAAATATGATGTTTATCCTCTATGTAATATAATATGATGTATATCTCTATGTAATATAAATATGATGGTATATCCTCTATGATATAAATTGATATACACCTAGTATATAATATGAGTATATCCTCTATGTAATATAAATATGATGTATATCTCTCGTATAATAAATATGATGTATATCCTCTATGTAATATAAATATGAGTATATCCTCTATGTAATTATAAATATGATATACAACCTCTATATATATAAATATGATGTATATCCTCTATAATATTAAATAGATGTATATCCTTATGTAATATAAAATGATGTTATCATCTATGTAATATAATATGATGTTTATTCCTCTATGTAATATAAATATGAGTATATCTCTAGTCAATAATATGAGTTATCCTCTATGTAATATAAATATGATGGATATACTCTATGTAATATAAAAGAATGTATATCCTCTATGTAATATTAAATATGATATATCAACTCTATGTAATATAAATATGATGTATATCCTCTATGTAATAAATATGAATACATACCTCTATGATAATATAAATATATGGATATATCCTCTATGTAATATAATATGATGTATATCCTCTATGTAATATAAAATGATGTATATCCTCTATGTAATATAAATATATGTATATCCTCTATGCAAATAATATGATATACAACCTCTATGTAATATAAATATGATATACAACCTCTATGTAATATAAATATGATATATAACCTCTATGTAATATAAATATGATATACAACCTCTATGTAACATAAATATGATATATAACCTCTATGTAGTATAAATATGATATACAACCTCTATGTAATATAAATATGATATATAACCTCTATGTAATATAAATATGATATACAACCTCTTGTAATATAAATATGATATATAACCTCTATGTAATATAAATATGATGTACAACCTCTAAGTAATATAAATATGATGTATATCCTCTATGTAATATAAATATGAGTATTACATCTATTGTAATATAAATAGGATATATAACCTCTATGTAATATAAATATGATATACAACCTCTATTTAATATAAATATGATATACACCTCTAGTAATATAATATGATATATAACTCTATTTAATATAAATATGAATACAACCTCTAGTAATATAAAATGATGTATATGATCTATGTATATAAATATGATGTATCCTCTATGTAATATAAATATGATGTATATCCTCTATGTAATATAAATATGATGATTATATCCTCTATGTAATATAATATGATATACAACCTCTAGTAATATAAATATGATGTATATCCTCTATGTAATAGAATATGATGATATCCTCTATGTAATATAAATATGATATAAACCTCTATGTATATAAATATGGTGTATATCCTCTATGTAATATAAATATTGTATATCCTCTATTGTATAAATATGATGTATATCCTCTATGTAATATAAATATGATATACAAACCTTATGTAATATGAAATATGATGTATATCCTCTATGTAATATAAATATGATGTTATCCTCTATGTAAATAAATATGATGTATATCCTCTATGTAATATAAATATGAGTATATCCTCTATGAAATAAAAATATGATATACAAACCTCTATGTAATATAAATATGAGCGTATCCTCTATGTAATATAAATATGATGATTCCTCATGTTAATATGAAATATGATGTATATCCTCTATGTAATATAAATATGATTACACCTCTATGTAAATAAATATATTGTATATCTCTATGTAATATAAATATGAGTATATCCTCATGTAATATAAATATGATGTATATCCTCTATGTAATATAAATATGATATACAACCTTATGTAATATAAATATGTGTATATCCTCTAGTAATATAAATATGATGTTTATCATCTATGTAATATAAATATGATGTATATCCTTATGTAATATAAATATGATGTATATCTCTATGAATATAAATATGATTATACAACCTTCTATGTAATATAAATATGATGTTATCCTCATGTATATATAAATATGATGTATATCCTCTATGTAATATATAATATGATGTATACCTCTATGTAATATAAATATGTGTATATAACCTCTATGTAATATAAATATGATTAATCAACCTCTATGTAATATAAAATTGATGTAAATCCTCATAGTAATAAATATGATGTATATCCTCTATGTAATATAAATATGATGTATATCCTCTATGTAATATAAATATGATATATAACCTCTATGTAATATAAATATGATGTATATCCTCTATGTAATATAAATATGATATACAACCTCTATATAATATAAATATGATGTATATCCTCTATGTAATATAAATATGATGTATATCCTCTATGTAATATAAATATGATGTTTATCCTCTATGTAATATAAATATGATGTTTATCCTCTATGTAATATAAACCAGCACAGTATATGTATATATATATCTTATATATGATAAATTACCCGGACATCTACCTATCCGGTACCAGCACCAGAATATGGTATATATATTCTATATATGAAATCACACGTAACACACCTATCTGGTAACCAGCACAGTATATGGTATCTTATTATATCTATATATGATAAATCTACCTTACATCCTACCTATCGGTAACCAGCACAGTATATGGTATCTATATATCTATATATGATAAATCTACCCTTCATCCTACTATACGGAAACAGGGCACAGTAGAGATATCTATATATCTATATATGCTAAATCTACCCTTACATCATACCTAATCTGTAACAAGCACAGTAATGGTTCTATAATCTTATACTGATCAATTACCCTTAATCCTACCTATCTGGGAACCAGCCAAGTATATGGTATCTATATATCTATACATGATAAATCTACCTTACCATCTACATATCTGGAACCCAGCACAGTATATGGTTCTATTATATCTATACAGATGAAATCTACCTTACATCCACCTATCAGTGAACCAGAACAGTATATGATATGATATATCTATATTATGATAAATCTAACCTTACATCATACCTATCCGGTAACAGCAAGAACAGTTATGGTACTATATATTATATATGATAAAATCTATCCTTACATCCTACCTATCCGATAAACCCAGCACAGTATATGTGATCTATATATTTAATATATGATAAATCTACCTTACATCCTACCATCGGTAACCAGCACAGTTATATGAATATCTATATATATATATATGCTAAAATCTACCTTACTCCTACCTAATCGGTAACCAGCACAGTATATGGTATCTATATATCTATAGATGAATTTACCCTTACATCTACCTATCTGGTAACCAGCACAGTATATGGGTATCTATATATCTATATATGATAAATTCTACCCTTAAATCCTACCTATCGGTAACCTCACAGTATTATAGTATCTATATATCATATATGATAAATTACCCTTACATCCTGACCTATCTGGTAACCCGCAACAGGTATATGGTATCTTATATCTTATATGATAAATTATACCCTTACATCCTACCTATACGGTAACCAGCACAGTATGGTATATATATATCTATAATGATAAATTATACCCGTACATCCTCAACCTATCCGCGTAATTCAGAACAGTATATGGTACTTATATCTATATATGAAAAACTACCCTGACATCCTACCTATCCGAACCAGGGCACAGTATATGGTATTATTATCTAATATGAAAATCTTACCCTACATCCTACCTACAGGTACCAGACACAGTATATGTATCTTATATTATTATATGATAAATCTACCATTACATCCATACTATCTGGTAACCGGCACAGTATATGGTATCTATAGATCTTATATAGATAAATCTACCCTGCACTACCTATATGGTACCCATCACAGTATATAGTATCTATATATCTATATATGATAAATCTACCCTCAACCTACCTATCGGTAACCAGCCCAGAGTATATGAATCTATCTATCTATATAGATAATCTACCCTTACATCCTATCTATCAGGTAACCAGCACACAGTTATTATGGTATATAGAGATCTATATATGATAAATCTTACCCTTACATCCTAAACTATCTGGTAACCACACAGTATTGGATATCTATATATCTATATATGATAAATCTTACCCTTAATCCTACATATCCGGTAAACAGCACAGTATATTGGTATCTCATATATCTCTATATGATAACTATACCCTAATCCTTACCTATCCGTAACCAGCACAAGTATATGATATCTAATATCTATATATGATAAACTACCCTTACATCCGTATCTATTCCGGTAACCAGCACAGTATATGTATCTTATATATCTATATATATAAATCTACCCTTAATCCTACCTATCTGGTAACCATCACAGTATATGATATCTATATAGATATAATGAGAAATCTACCATACATCCACCTATCCAGGTAACCAGCACAGTATATGTATATATATATCTATATATGACAATTCTACCCTTAATCTACCTATGGTAACCAGCACCAGTATATGGTATCTATTATCTAAGATATGATAAAATCTACCCTGACATCCTACCTATCGGTAACAGCACAGTATAATGGTATCTATATATATATATATGATAAATCTACCTTACATCTACTATCCGTAACCAGAACAGTCATCTGGTATCTTATATATTGATATATGATAAATCTACCCTTAAATCCTACTATCTGGGAACCAGCACGAGTATATGATATCTATATATCTATATCTGATAAATCTCCCTTACATCCTACCTATACGGGAACAGCAGCAGTATATGGTATCTATATCTTATATGTAAATCTACCCTTAATCCTACTATCTGGTAACCAGCACAGTATATGAGTATCTATATATCTATATATGATAAATCTACCCTTACATCTACCTAGCCGGTAACAGCACAGTAATATGGCTATCTATCTATCTATATCTGAGTAATCTACCCTTACTCCTATCTATCTGGTAACCAGACAGTATATGGTATCTAATATATTATATATGATAAATCTACCCCTACATCTACATATCGGTAACCAGCACAGTATTATGGTATCTATATATCTATATTGATAAATTACCTTACATCCTACCTATTCTGGTAACCAGCACAGTATATGGTATCTATATATCTTATATGATAAATCTACCCTTTACATCCTACCTATCGGGTTGGAACCAGCACAGTATATGGTATCTATATATCTATATATGATAAATCTCCCTTTACATCCTACCTATCCGTAAACCAGCCAGTATCATGGTTATCTATATACTATATATGATAATCTACCTACATCCTACCCCTCCACCTACCTCATCCGGTAAACCAGCACAGTATATGGTATGATTATATATATCTGATAAATCTACCCGTAATCCTACCTATCTGGTAAACAGCACAGTATATGGTATCTATATATCTATATATGATTAAATCTACCCTTACATCCTAACGATCCGGTAACCAGCACAGTAATGGTATCTATAATCATATATGATAAATCTCCCTTACATCCTACCTATCTGGTAACCAGCCACAGTATATGGTTATCTATAGATCTATATATGATAAATATTACCCTTACATCCTCAGATCCGGTAACCAGCACAGTATATGCGTTCAATATATCTATATATGATAAATCTACCCTTACATCCTATCTATTCTGGTAAACAGCACAGTATATGGTATCTATATATATATATATGATAAATCTACCCGTGACATCCTACTATACGGTAACCAGCACAGTATATGGTATCTTAATATCTATATTGATAATCTACCCTTAAATCCTACCTATTGGTAACCAGCACCAGTATATGTATCTATATATTATATATGATAATACCCTACATCCTGCCTATCCGGTACCAGCACAGTATAGGTATCTATTTCTATCTATATATGATAAAATCTACCCTTACATCCTACTATCCGGGAACAGCCAGTATATGGTATCTATATATTATACTATGATAATAATCTACCCTACCCTACCTATCGGTAACCAGCACAGTATATGTATCTATATATCTAATATGATAAATCTACCCTTACATCCAACTATCCGGTACCAGCACGTATATGGTATCTATATATTTATATTGATTAAATCTACCCTTACATCCTACCTTCCGGTAACCAGCACAGTATATGGTATATATATATTCTAATATGATAAATATACCCTTACCATCATACTATCGGTAACAAGCACAGTATATGGTATCTTATAATCTATAGATGATAATCGACCCTTACATCCTACCTATCTGGTAAACCAACACAGTTCAGTATATAGTATCTTATATCTATATATGATAAATCTTACCCTTACATCCTACCTATCTGGTAACAAAGCACAGTATATGATAATTATATATATATATGATAAATCTACCCTACATCCTACCTACTGGTAACCAGCACAGTATATATGCTATCTATATAGCTATATATGATAAATCTACCATTACATCCTACATATCCGGGTTAACCAGCACAAGTATATGGTATCTATATACTTAATATGATAAAATCTACCTTACATCTTACCTACCGGTAACCAGAACCAGTATATGGTATCTATATATCTATATATGATAAATCTAACCCTTAATACTACCTATCCGGTACACCAGCCACAGTATATGATATCTATATATCTATATATGATAAATCTACCCTAATCTTACCCTATCTGGTAACCAGCACAGTATATGGTAATTATATATTATATATGATAAAATCTACCCTTACATCCTACCTATACGAACAGCCACAGTATTATGGTATCTATATATCATATATGATAAATCTACACTTCACATCTACCTATCCGGAACAGCACAGTATATGGTTATCTATATATCTATATATGGTAAATCTACCCTCTTACATACTACCTATCCGGTAACCAGCACAGTATATGTATCTATATACTATATATGATAAATCTACCCTTACATCCTACCTCTCTGGAACCAGCACAGTATATGGTATCTATATATCTAATATGATAAATCTACCTTACATCCTACTATCTGGTAACAGCACAGTATATGGTATATATATATATATATAGATAAATCTACCTTACATCCTACCTATCCGGTCACCAAGCCACAGTATATGGGGTATCATATATCTTTATATGATACAATCTACCCTTTCATCTACATATCCGGTCGGTAACCAAAACCACAGTATATGATAGCTATATATCTATATATTGATTAAATCTACCCTTAATACTACTATTCTGGTAACCAGCACCAGTATATGGTAATCTATATAATCTATATATGATAAATCTACCCTTACATCTACATATTGGTAACCATTCACAGTATATGGTATCTATATATCATATATGAGCAATTCTACCCTTACATCCTACCTATCTGGTAACCAGAACAGTATATGGTATCTATATATCTATTATGATAAATCTCCCATTACAATCCTACTATCTGGTAACAGCCACGTATATGATATCATATACCTATATATGATAAATCTACCTTACATCCTACCTATTGGTAACCAGCACAGTATATGGTATCGATATATCTATATATGATAAAATCTACCTTACATCTACAATCTGGTAACCAACAAGTATATGATATCTATAGATCTATATATGATAAATCTACCCTTACATCCTACCTATGCTGGGAACCAAGTCACAGTATGATATCTATATATCTATATATGATAAATCTACACGTACCAATCCTACCTATTGTAACCAGCACACAGTATATGGTATCTATATATCTAATATGAATAAATCTACCCTTACATCATACCTATCCGGTAACCAGCACAGTATATTGGTAAAAAAATTTTTTTTTTTTTTCTTTTATATAAAAAAAAAAAAAACAAAAAATAAAATTATATATGATAAAAAATCTACCCTTACATCCTTCTATCAGGTAACCAGCACAGTAGATGGTATTCTTATATCTATATATGATAAATCTACCCTTACATCAACCAATCTGGTAAACAGCACAGTATATGGTATCTAGATATCTATATATGATAAATCTACCTTAAATCCTACCGATCCGGTAACAAGACCCAGAACAGTTATATGGTATCTATATATCTATAGATGATAAATTACCCTACACCTACCTATTTTTGGTAACCAGCACAGTATATGGTATCTATATATCTATATATGATAAATTCTATCCTTACATCCTACCTATACGGTAACCAACACAGTATATGGTATCATATATTTATATATGATAAATCTAACCTTACATCTACCTATCTGGTAACAGCACAGTATATGGTATCTATAATCTATATATGATAAATCTACCCTACACCTACCTATCGGTAAACCAGACAGTATATGGTATCTATATATCTATATATGATAAATCTACCTGACATCCTACCTAATCTGGTAACCAGACTATATGGTTATCTATATATTATATATGATAAAATCTACCTTACAGCCTCCCTATCGTAACCAGCCACAGTATATGGTATCCTATATCATTATATGATAAAATCTACACCTTACATCCTACCTATCCCGCGTAACAGCACAGTATATATGAGTAGCATATATCTTATATGATCAATCTACCTTTACATCTACACTATCCGGTAACCAGACAGTATATGGTATCTATAATATCTATATATGATAAATTACCCTACATCCTACCTATCTGGAACCAGCACAGTATATGGTATCTATATATCTATATATGATAATCTTACCCCTTACATCTACTATCTGGTAACCAGCCACAGTATATGGTATTATATATTCATATATGATAAATTCTACCCTTACATCATACCTATCCGGTAACCAGCACAGTATATGATGGTATCTATTATATATATATGATAAATCCTACCCACGGAGGAAGGTAGGTGTCTTGTGTGTGACGTAATACAGGATTGAGGTAGGTTGTATTTTGTTGACAGTCATACAGAGGAGGTAGGTTTTTTGTGGTGACAGTCATACAGGAGGAAGGTAGGTTGTTATCTTGTGTGTGACATCATACAGGATGTAAGTAGGTTGTCTTGGTGTGACAGTCATACAGGAGAAGGTAGGTCGTCTTGTGTGTGACAGTCATGACGGAGGAGTAGGTTGTCTTGTGTGTGACAGTCATACAGGAGGAAGTAGGTTGTCTTGTGTGTGACAGTCATACAGGAGGAAGGTAGGTTGTTTTGTGTGTGACAGTCATACAGGAGGAAGGTAGGTTGTCTTGTGGTTGACAGTCATACAAGAGGAAGGTAAGTTGTTCTTGTGTTGACAGTCATACAGGATGAAGGTAGGTTGTCTTGTGTGTGACAGTCATACAGGATGAAGGTAGGTTGTCTTGTGTGTGACAGTCATACAGGAGGAAGTCGGTTGTCTTGTGTTGACAGTCATACAGGAGGAAGGTAGGTTGTCGTGTGTGTGACAGTCATACAGGATGAAGGTAGGTTGTTTTGTGTGTGGACAGTCATACAGGATGAAGGTAGGTTGTCTTGTGTTGACAGTAATACAGGAGGAAGGTAGGTTGTTTTGTGTGTGACAGTCATACAGGATGAGGTAGGTTGTCTTTGTGTGGACAGTATACAGGAGGAAAGGAGGTTCTCCTTGGTGGGACAGTTTCATACAGGATGAAGGTCGGTTGTCTGTGTGTGGACCAGTCAGAAGGGAGGGAAGGTAGGTTGTCTTGTGTGTGACAGTCATACAGAATGAAGGTAGGTTGTCTTGGTGTGACCGTCATACAGATGAAGGTTAGGTGTCTTGTGTGCTGACAGTCTTACAGGAGGAAGGTAGTTGTCTTGGGTGTGACAGTCATTACAGGATGAAGGTGGTGTCTTGTGTGTGACAGTCATACAGGAGGAAGGTAGGTTGTTTGTGGTGACAGTCATACAGGAGGAAGGAGGTTGTCTGTGTGTGACAGTCATTACAGGAGGAAGGAGGTTGTCTTGTGTGTGACAGTCATTTACAGGAGAAGGTGGTTGCTGGGGTGTGGACAGTCATACAGGAGGAAGGTAGGTTGTCTGTGTGTGTGGACAGTATACAGGATGCAGGTAGGTGTCTTGTGATGTGACAGTCATACAGGAGGAAGGTAGGTTGTCTTGTGTGTGTGGACAGTAATACAGGAGGAAGGTAGGTTGTCTTGTGGGTGACAGGTCAAACAGCAGGGGAGGAAGGTAGGTGTCTTGTGTGGACAGTTATACAGGATGAAGTAGGTTGTCTTGTGGGTGACAGTGCTACAGGAGGAAGATAGGTTGTCTTGTGTGTGACAGTCATACAGGAGGAGGTAGGTTGTCTGTGTGTGACAGTCCTACAGGAGGAAGGTAGGTGTCTGGTGTGTTGACAGGTCATTAAGGATGAAGGTAGGTTGGCTGGTGGTGACCAGTCATAAAGGAGGAAGGTAGGTGTTGTGTGTTGTGAAGTCATTAACAGGAGGAGGTGGTTGTTCTTTGTTGACAGTAATACGGAGGGAGGTAGTTGTCTGTGTTGACAGTTCATACAGGAGGAAGGTAGGTTGTTTTGTGTGTGACAGTCAATAAAGGAGAAGATAGGTTGTTTGTGTGTGACAGTCATACAGGAGGAGTAGGTTGTATTGTTGTGTGACAGTCATACGGGGAGGTAGGTTTGTCTTGTGTGACAGTCATACAGGAGGAAGGTAAGTTGTCTTGGTGTGACAGTCATACAGGAGGAATGGTAGGTTGTCTTGTGTGGACAGTCATTACAGGGGAAGGAGGTTGTCTTGTGTTGACAGTCATACAGGAGGAAGGTAAGTGGTTCTTGTGTGTGACAGTTATACAGGAGGAAGTAGGTTGTCTTTGTGTGACAGTTCATACAGGAGGAAGGTAGGTTGTCTTGTGTTGACAGTCATCAGGAGAAGTAGGTTGTCTGTGTGGGACAGTCATACAGGAGGAAGGTAGGTTGTTGTGTGTGACGTCAATTACAGGAGGAAGGTAGGTTGTCTGTGTGTGCAGTCAACAGGAGGCAGGTAGGTTGTCTTGTGTGTGGAACAGTCATAAGGAGGAAGGCTAGGTTGTCTTGTGTGGACGTCATAAAGGCGGAAGGTAGGTTGTCTTGGTTGACGTCATACAGGAGGAAGGTTAAGTTGCGTGTGTGACGTCATACAGGAGGAAGGTAGGTTGTTGGTGGGGACATGTCATAACAGTAGAGGAAGGTAGGTGTCTTGTGTGTGACAGTCATACAGGAGGGGAAGGTAGGTTGTCTTGTGTGTATGCAGTCATACAGGAGGAAGGTAGTTATGTCTGTGTGTGACAGTCATACAGGATGAAGGTTAGGTTGCTGTGTGTGACGTAATTTACAGGAGGAAGGTAGGTGCTGGTTTGGTGTGACGTCATTTGTACAGGAGGAGGTAAGTTGTCTTGGTGTGACAGTCATACAGGAGGAAGGTAGGTTGTCTTGTGTGTGACATCATTACAGGAGGAGGTAGGTTGTCTGTGTGTGAAAGTCATACAGGAGAACGGTAGGGTGTCTTGTGATGTGACAGTCTACAGGAGGAAGGTTAGGTTGTGTTTGTGTGTGAAGTCATACCGGAGGAAGGAGGTGTCTTGGTGTGTGGACAGTCATACAGGAGGAAGGTAGGTTGTATGTGTGTGACAGTCATACAGGCGGAAGGGTAGGTTGTGATGTGGGTGACAGTCATACAGGGGAGGGAGGTAGGTTGTATTTCGCACCCTGCCACAGGTGTACAGCTCTGTGCCAAATGTCAACGAAACTCAAAAGTACAACTGCAACCGAATATAAACTGATACATTCCCTAAGATTACACAGAAACTTCACAAATAGAGATGAATGGGCCTGAATATGTGTTGAAACCTTTACAGTCTATGAGGACACAATTATATACCATAATTCAAAGCAATAGCAATTAATACAAGTCTACAAGTTGCACAGGAAGCTGGGAAATGGCACAAAGGGACATGTAAACAGTTGTAAACTGTTTAGAAAAGCATTTTAAAGTTAGTTCTTACAGAAAACAACAGTATGGCAGCTCCCCACCACACACACACCCACACGACAAATATATATTTATATAGAGGAGAGAGCGAGAGAGACAGAGAGAGACAGAGAGAGACAGAGAGAGACACAGAGAGAGGAAAGAGGACAGAGAGAGGTGTGGGGGATTTAAGTGGCCACAGAGGCAACGATATTGGTACGATTTGGGTAAAGTACAATTGTCACCCAATTTACAATCTGGATAATACGATTGTTTGTTGCCCCTATGGACTGGGACGTACTGGGGTGGACTGGCTGGAAAGTTGACTGATGGATTGGTCAGCTTATTGAGTAATATACCCATACATAGTTAGGGGAATGACACACAATAAAATGGCCGTGGCTTAGATGTTGTGTAATTCCGTGGTTAGATGTGGTGTAATTACGTTGGTTAGATGTTGTGATGTTAATTCGTGGTTAGATGTTGTGAATTCCTTGGTAGATGTTGTGTAATTCCGGGTTGGTTAGATGTTGTGTAATTCCGTTGCGTTAGATGTTGTGTAATTACTGGTTTAGATGTTGTGGAATTCCGTGGTTAGAATGTGTGATTAATTCCGTGGTTAGATGGTTGTAATCCGTGGTTAGATGTTGTGTAAGTGTTTTGTGTTTTGTGATTTTGTGAAATGTCTACAATTCTCTTTTTGTGTGATGATGAAAACTGTGAAAGGAACTGTATCTATTTATGTCTCAATCCTGCCCTGAGGAGCTTCAATCTACGCCCCTATAGCAACCACATCCTGTCACTAGAGGGGTTGTTCAACGGAACGTATTGAAATTCCAGCAATGGGAGGAAACTCCGATTCACACCCAATGGATCGAATCTTTTCGTTTTTTTCACCAGCAGTTACGAATTTTGCCGGAGGATTTTCGATACTCCTGAAAATCACCAGATCTGCGGATATTTCTAAACCGCCCGTTACGATTAGAAACCTGGGATTCCGCTCTAGTGTTTGTGTGTTCCTACATCTACCTGGGGTTAGGTTGACCGTTTGGGGGGAATTACCTCCCAATACACGCGTTGGGCCTGGCGATGAATGAACCTTCGGTCCGGTCGACTGGCGCTACTCAACCCCCGTGCTATTTACCACCTCGCGGTTGTCTCACCGGGGATACGAACACACAGGCGGCGTGTTTGCTTGGGACTTGGCGATTCTCGCGCGGGTCCGGGTAGCAAGTCGCTATTAGGATTCGGATACGACCGGCCAGGGATAGAGGGGATTTTCCGCAGCTTTGGACGTGTGGGGGACGGCCTCTAACCCTATTAATACCCTCACAGGGTTTCCAGGCGCATGGCTGTGGACTGTCGGTTTTTAGCCGCGAGGGGAAAATTCACCGCACAGGACAGATCCGCGGAATGGTAAGTAATTGTGTTCCGCGAATGGTGATCAGGTGCAGTCAGGGGGAATGAAATCAACCAATCAGCACAGGGCCATACTAATGACGAACGGGCCCCAGGTAGCCACTACAGGCAACTTAGGATCCGCCTTAGGGTCCCGGGATTTCAGGGGTTTGGACCGTTACCGCCCTACTCAAGGAAGGGGGGCCCCCAAGAGAGTTAACCACCGCCGGGAAGAAAGCAGGGCAGCCCCAGGACAGAGGCCGGACCGAGGCAGCGCCACGGCGCCCGGAGGGCGGGTGAAGGCAGAACAGCACAGCAGAAAGGAGGAAAGGGCAAGGGGAGGCAGAGGCCATGAACAGGAAGGGCGAACGGGAGGAGGGCAGAAAAGGGGGGGGAGGGGGAGGGAGAGGGACACGGAGAGGGCAAGCCGCCGCGGAACAGGGCCGGAAAGGGGAGGAATCGGAAGGGGAAGCGGGGGGGGGAAGAGGGGAGGAGACCGAGGAAAGAAAGGACAAAGGGAAGCGGCAACACCGCGGAAGAAAGAGAAGACACAAACCGCGAGAGGAAACCCACCAGGATGAGAAGAGACAACCCGCGCGAGAGAACACACAGCCGAGAGAAGACACAACCGGGAGAGAAAACACACAGCGAGGAGAAGAGACAAACCGCGAGAGAAAACACCAAGCGAGAAGGAAGACGACAAACACGCGAGAGAACACAGAGCGAGAGAAGAGACAATCCGCGAGAGAACACAAGAGCGATAGAAACACAACCGCGATGAGTAACCACCACAGCGAGACAACACAACCGCGAGAGAACACACAGCGAAGAAGACACAACCGCGAGAGAACACAAAGCGAGAGACCAACAGAAACACCATCGAGAACAAGACGCGAAGAAGAACACACGCGAGAGAGAACAACCGCAGAGAAGAACAATCATACACAGCATCGAGAGAGAGACACAACCTGCGAAGAAACACACAGAGAACACTACCAACCGCTGATGGAACACGCATGCATGATGGATGCACACCGCGGAAGATGAACAGCAGCGAGAGGAGACATCAACCGGAGAGATAACCAACAGCGAGAGAAGACAAACCGCTGAGAGAACAACAGAGAGAGAAGACACAACCGCGAGAGAACACACAAGCGAGAGAGACACAACCGCAGAGAAAGACACAGCGAGAGAAGACACAACCGCGAGAGAACAACACAACCGAGGAGAGAAACACGCAGCTGAGGAGACAAACGCAGAGAAAACACACAGCGAGGAAGACACAACCCCGAGAGAAGACAAAGAAAGACACCACCGCGATGAGAAACACACGAGAGAAACACAACGCGAGAGAAGCACACAGCGAGAGAAGACACAACGGCGAGAGAACACACAGCGAGAAGAATGACACAACCGGGAGACGAAAGAGAAGACACAACCGCGAGAGAACACACAGCAGAGAGAAACACAACCGCGGGGGGAGCACACAGCGAGAGAAGACACAACCGGCGAGAGAATCACAACGCGAGTAGGAGACACAACCCGGAGAGAACACGCAGTGAGAGAAGACACAACCGCGAGAGAACACACATGCGAGGCGAAAAACACGGAGAGAACAAACAAGCGAGAGAAGACAGAACCGCGAGAGAACACACAGCGAGAGAAGACACAACCCCGAGAGAAGACAAAGAGAGACACAACCGCGAGAGAACACAGCGAGAGGAAGACACAACGCGGGAAACACAGGCGAGAGAAGAACAACCGGGAGAAACACAGCGGAGAAGACACAACCGGAGGAGAACACAAGCGAGAGAAGACACAACCGCGAGAGAACACACAGCGAGAGAAGACACAACCGCGGTGGAACACACTGGATAGAGACACAACCGCGAAAAACACAGGAGAGAAGACACAACCCGGAGAGAAACACACCAGCGAGATAATACACAACCCGCTAGAAATACAAAGGATAAGACATAACCGCTATATAATAAAAAGATAATACATAACCTCTGATATGAATAAAATGTAATACATAACCTCTATATAATAAAATGTAATACAAACCTCCTATATAATACAAAATGTAATACATAACCCTATATAATAAAATGTAATACATAACCTCTATATAATAACAAAGTAATACATACCCTATATAATACAAAGTAATACATAACCTCAGTATATAATACAAATGTAATACATAACCTCTAGATAAACAAATAAGACATAACCCCTATATAATAAAAGTTAATACATAACTCTATATAAGTAAACATAACCTATATACTAATAACCCATAATAATAGTAATATAAATATGATATACAACCTCTATATAATATACGGTAAATATGTTATACAACCTCTATGTAATATAAATATGATATGTAACCTCTATGTAATTTACATATGATATATAACCTCTATGTAATATAAATATGCTAAACAATCTCTATGTAATATAAATATGATATATAACCTCAATGTAATATACCGTAAATTGCTAACAATCCTAGTAATATTAAAATGCTAAAACAATCTCTAGCAAATAATATGATATACAACTCTAAGTAATATAAATATGATATACAACCTCTATGTAATATAAATGATTACAACCTCTATGTAATATAGTGGATAATGCACCCCAACTGTAAATATAAGGATATAGAAGTCACCGGGAGTCCGTGAACATATAAAGTACGAGGCGCCCAGCGAGTATCTTTATACAGGGCACGGAACTCCAAGGTGACTTCTAATATCCCTTTAATTTACAGTTGGGGGTGCATTTTTATTATACCTACCCTTTGTGGCTTTGGTTTCCTTCTCCTGCTGGAAACTGTAGATTATAAGGCTATAATTTACACGTACCTCCCATAGAAATCCATACAGGGGTAGTTATATAAATATATAATAACCTCATGTAATATAAAAATGCAAAACAATCTCTATGTAATATAAATATGATATATAAACCTCTATGTAAATTAAATATGAATACAACCTCTATGTAATATAAAAATCATATACAGTACAACCTCTATATAACCTCTATGTAATCTAAATATGCTAAACAATCTCTATGTAATCTTAATATGATATATAACCTCTAGTAATATACATAAATATGCTAACAATCTCTATGTATATAATCTGCAAACAATCTCTATGTAATCTTAATATGATATACAACCTCTTAGTAATATTAATATGATATAGAACCTAAGTAATCTGAATATGATATACAACCTCTATGTAATATAAATATGATATACAACCTCTATGTAATATAAATATGATATATAACCTCTATGTAATATAAAATGATATATAAACCCTATGTAATATAAAATGATATAACTCTATGTAAATAAATATGATATATACCTCTATGTAATATAAATATGATATATACCTCTATGAATATAAATATGATAAACTCTATGTAATATAAATATGATATACAACCTCTATGTAATAAATATGTATATTAAACCTCTATGTAGTATAAATATGATATACAACCTCTATGTAATATAATATGAGATATATAACCTCTATGTAATATAAATATGATATATAACCTCTATGTAATATAAATATGATATACAACCTCTATGTAATATAAATATGATATACAACCTCTATGTAATATAAATATGATGTACAACCTCTAAGTAATATAAATATGATGTATATCCTCTATGTAATATAAATATGATGTATATCATCTATGTAATATAAATAGGATATATAACCTCTATGTAATATAAATATGATATACAACCTCTATTTAATATAAAATGATATACAACCTCTATGTAATATAAATATGATATATAATTTATTTAATATAATATGATTACAACCTCTAAGTAATATAAACATGATGTTGATCTATGTATATAAATATGATGTATATCCCTATGTAATATAAATATGATGTATATCCTCTATGTAATATAAATTGATGTATATCCTCTATGTAATATAAAATGATAACAACCTCTATGTAATATAAATATGATGTATATCCTATATGTAATATAAATATGATGTTAATCCTCTAGTAATATAAAATGAGTATACCAACCTCGATGTAATATAAATTGATGGATCCTCTATGTAATATAAATATGATGTATATCCTCTATGTAATATAAATATGATGTATATCCTCTAGTAATATAATATGAATACAACCTGATGTAATTAATATGATGTATATCCTCTATGTAATATAAATATGATGTTTATCCTCTATGTAATATAGTGGATAATGCACCCCCAACTGTAAATTATAAGAGATATTAGAAGTCACCGAGGAGTTCCGTGAAACATATAAAGTACGAGGCCGCAGGCCGAGTATCTTTTTTATACAGGGACGGAACTCCAAGGTGACTTCTAATATCCCTTTATTACAGTTGGGGGTGCATTATTTATTATAACCTACCCTTTGTGGCTTCTGGTTTCCTTCTCCTGCTGGAACTGTAAGATTATAAGGCTATAATCTTACAGTTCCTCCCATAGAAATCCACTACAGGGGTAGGTTATATAAATATTCATATATAACCTCTATGTAATATAAATATGCAAAACAATCTCTATGTAATAAATATGATATATAACCTCTATGTAATATAAATATGATAAACAAACTCTATGTAAATAAAAATCATATACAGTACAACCTCTATATAACCTCTATGTAATCTAAATATGCTAAACAATCTCTATGTAATATAAATATGATATATAACCTCTATGTAATATACCATAAATATGCTAAACAATCTCATGTAATATAAATATGCTAAACAATCTCTATGAATCTTAATATGAATACAACCTCTTAGTTATTAATATGATATAGAACCTCTAAGTAATCTGAATATGATATACAACCTCTATGTAATATAAATATGATATATAACCTCTATGTAAATAAAATATGATATACAACCTCTATGTAACATAAATATGATATATAACCTCTATGTAGTAAAATTGATATACAACCTCTATGTAATATAATATGATATATAACCGCTATGTAATATAAATATGATATATAACTTATGTAATATAAATAGAATACAACCTCTATGTAATATAAATATGATATACCTCTATGTAATTAAAATATGATGGTACAACCTCTAAGTAATATAATATGATGTATATCCTCTATGTAATATAAATATGATGTATATCATCTATGTAATATAAATAGGATATATAACCTCTATGTAATATAAATAGGATATACAACCTCTATTTAATATAAATATGATATACAACCTCTATGTAATATAAATATGATATATAACTTCTATTTAATATAAATATGATATACAACCTCTAAGTAATATAAACATGATGTATATGATCTATGTAATATAAATATGATGTATATCCTCTATGTAATATAAATATGATGTATATCCTCTATGTAATATAAATATGATGTATATCCTCTATGTAATATAAATATGATATACAACCTCTATGTAATATAAATATGATGTATATCTCTAGTAATATAATATGATGTATATCCTCTATGTAATATAATATGATATACAACCCTCTATGTAATATAATATGATGTATATCCTTATGTAATGTAAATATGATGTATATCCTCTAGAATATAAATAGATTAACCTTATGTAATATAATATGATATACAAACCTCTATTAATAAATATGTAGATATATAAAATATGATGTTATCCTCTAGTAATATAAATATGTGTATATCCTCTATGTAATATAAATATGATGTATATCCTATGCAATATATAAATATGATATACAAACCTCTATGTAATATAAATATGATGCGTTATCTATATGTAATATAAATATGTGATGGTATCCTCGATGTAAATATAAATATGATGTATATCCTCTATGTAATATAATATGATATACAACTCTATGTATATAAAATATGAGTATATCTCTATGTAATATAAATATGATGTATATCCTCTATGTAATATAAATATGATGTATATCCTCTATGTAATATAAATATGATATACAACCTCTATGTAATATAAATATGATGTATATCCTCTATGTAATATAAATATGATGTTTATCCTCTATGTAATATAAATATGATGTATATCCTCTATGTAATATAAATATGATGTATATCCTCTATGCAATATAAATATGATATACAACCTCTATGTAATATAAATATGATGTGTATCCTCTATGTAATATAAATATGATGTATATCCTCTATGTAATATAAATATGAGTAATCTCTATGTAATATAAATATGATGTTGATAACCTCTATGTAATATAATATGTATACAACCTCTATGTAATATAAATATGATGTACAACCTCTAAGTAATAGAAATATGATGTATATCCTCTATGTAATATAAATATGATGTATATCCTCTATGTAATATAAATATGATATACAACCTCTATGTAATATAAATATGATGTATATCCTCTATGTAATATAAATATTAGTTTATCCTCTTTGTAATATAAAATGATGGTATATCCTCTATGTAATATAAATATGATGTATATCCTCTATGTAATATAAATATGATGTATATCCTCTATGTAATATAAATATGATGTATATCCTCTATGTAATATAAATATGATGTATATCCTCTATGTAATACAGATACTGTATAAAACACAACCTCTTTATAAAACAAACTCTAAATAATACAAATGTAATATACAAACTCTATATAATAAAGGCCCTAAATGTTTAGTATCATGAAATTTTCCCTATGATTTATGGTGTTTACTGGAACTTCAGAGCTCAATTGTGTTTAATTAAAAGGGAGGAAATAAAATTTCCAGACGCCATCCAGTAAACAATACAGAAATTCAATCAGTGCAGGTGTTACTTTTTGGGGGATTCGTCTCCCAATTCCCTATCATCAGTAGAAAATAGACCTGATAATTTATAACCCCGAAATGCAACAAAATCAGGTCACTGCACGACTACAAAGCAGGGAACTGTGGGTAAGGATGGCAACATCAAGATAAATGTACCAAATATGAGCAAAAACAATCTGAAAACATTAACATCCACAGAAATGCAAGTAACACAATTACAAATGGTGATTGTAAAATAAAAAAGTATTACACAAACACCATGAATAGTTTATATCATGGACAATAGAGGAGTCGGTGAGAGAATCCTATAGACATAGAAAATACAAGTGTGAAGTACCGTGGCTCAGTAATTAGCACTGTTGCCTTGCAGCGCTGAGGTCCTGAGTTCGATTCCACCCTTGGACACATCTGCAAGGAGTTTGTATGTTCTCCCCGTGCTTGCGTGGGTTTCCTCCGGACACTCCGGTCTCCCCCACAATCATAAAGACATACTGATAGGTTGTATGTGTACATAATGTGATTAGATTGTAAGCTCTTTGGGGCAGGGCCTGATGTGAATGTAGACATGTAATTGTAAAGCACCACAGAAGACACTGGCACAATATAAATCAATAACATAACAGTATTATCCTCTGCATCCTTAGTACATGTACAATAGCTGAACCGGAAACATAAGAGAAACCCCATGGGAATCTCCAGTGGGTGTCTCAGACCCTCTTAGTTTATATTCTCCCTCTCTGCCCTTTGTTCACATCTCTGATAAAGCAGATATCACTACAAACTCATTCAAGGTGAATTATCCTTATGCAAACTTGTACTGTCAGGTCAGAATGGGACATTGTTCGTATTTGGGGGAAGTTGCCTGATAAAGATATTTCAATCCTTGGCATTTAGATCTGTACAGCCAGGCACCTTCATACAGACTCACCATACTACATACAGACTCACCATACTACATACAGACTCACCATTGATAGACACACCAACCTCTACCCACCCACTGGTCCTATCACACCCAGTTTACAGCCAATCACAGTGCATGCAGGTCACAGCCAATCACAGAGAATCCCATTCATCCTATTTCTGTCACAACAATATCTCAATATATTATAGACTTTTTAAAAAAATAATCCTATTAACCTTTCTTTTCTTTCCCTTTAAAATAAACAAGAGTAGGAACACATGGTGCTGTCCCAACACTCCATCTACATCAGTATAATGTACATTAATGACACTGACTAATACATCCTATGTAAATCCAAACACTAGGGGAAAAAATTCATCTGAACTGTACTGTGATAGTTCACTCACTGGGGACCATTAAATAATAAGATATCAGCTGGAGTCTAAGAAAACGCAGATAAAGCACAAAAACGCAAAAATGAAAAAATGACAGATATTTCACTTATCTGCCCCATTTCCAGGAAACCAAAAATCCGCGAGCTGACCCATTAAAATGAAAAATATCCTCGAAATTGCGAGGAAAATAGATATTTTCGAAAATATGAGAAATCCTCGTAATTTTGAAAATTTTCGAAAATACGTATTTCCGAAAATAAGAGAAATCCTCGTAATTTCGAAAATTTTCAAAAATACAAGAAATCCGCAGTTCGGAAGGCGGAAAATCCAGAAAAATCAGCCATTCGCGAACGGGATAAATCCGCGAACCGGCCATCCCTAATTTTGACATTTAATAAAACACAATAACACATACAGATTCGGTTTCAGGTGGAGATAATAAGGATTCAAGCCCTGGAACAATAATCCCCAAACTATAAGAAAAAGAATTATTAAAACCCAAACTCTTTGTTCCAAGCCATGATGTAGGCACATGGCTGTGCTTTATCTTCTCATTGCCTTAGGACTCTCTGACCTATATTAGTCTTAGCCTTATGGCACAACTCTGTGATTGGTTACTGGGTAATTAACCCTTTCCTGCACTGGTCTGTTGTCTCTATCTGGCCTTAATATCTGCCTTCTGTATTTTCTGTATACAAGCCAATTACATGTCCAACTGTGTGGACCTTTTTCTTTATAAGGTGATGTTGGGTTTCCTATACTGGGAGATGTGGGAATTAGAAGGATTATTGCATTTAATGTAAGCGACAAGTGCTGGGCTATTTGGGATTCTAATGGTCTTACGCACAATCAGAATCATGGTACAGTCCTTCTATGGGGTCTAAAACAGACAGGGCCTCATTTACCCAATTGCTGGGCAAATATATGGAGTTAAAGATGCGCTTACCGGATGCGCTGGTTACACAAAAATCCCCTGCACATCCGACGCTTGCGATTTAATATCGCTTTTGTGCTAGTTTTAGCGCAGGATTTTGACTCTAGCACATAGCTGTTGTTAAAATCCCGCAGTGGGTAAATCCCTTACCGGGATTTACCCACATTCGCAAACGCGATATTAAATCGCAGAAGAAGCATTTACCCGGAGCGATAGCGCCTCTGGGTAAAAGAGCAACGCACATTCTCTTCTTAATTGTGATTGACATTTAATCCATGGAGAGCTCTCCAATTAGCTACTTTGTATCTGTAACTGCAGAACTTGCCTTCATGAAAGAGTTAAAAGGCAAGTGATGCTATTTCTAATATATCTGAATGATATATAAATATAAATCTAGACATTAAAAAAAAGTATTTAAAGGGAAACTAAATATGTGTACGTAGCACTTACTCTGAGGTGTGTATGTTGCTGCATGCCTTCAATCCAGTACTTGTTTTGCTCAGGTTCATTATCCCCCCACCCTCTTTTAAAGTTTGACCCATTTAAGTCAATGGAGACAAATAGTTCAAAAAGTCCTGATAAAATAAGGTTAAACTAGCAATGGTTACTTACTGTAAATGGCTCTGGGACTTGGGAAATGGTCTGGAGAACACCTACATATCACCAAAACTTTACTCATAAATGAGCATTTTTCGTGCTTCCAAATAAAATTTTGGGGGTCACCACCAAATTTGAGGGTTACGCATTCTAGGGTTATGGAGCGCTAAAGTCGAAGGCTACCGACTTGAACATTTGAAAATCCTCGAATGTTTGATAATAATTGAAAAATGTCTGCGAGTTTCAATGTCCAAAAAGTCTGATTTCTTACGAACTCATAAAACCCCACTCAAACTTGGATTGGAGTTGTAGTCCATCCCGAGTAACCACTCCCACTTCCATCAAGGATGCTCAGTAATCACTACGAAGAGGGGATTTCCCATCATGCAATTCACATACCAACAGTCACCAATCCAGCTACACCAAAACTGCTCATCGCAGAAGAGTTTATGATAATATGGCACTTGATTGACAGCTGAAATATAAGAAGTTTTAGATTGGATATCAAAATAAATAGGAGACAAATCAGCAATAAAATGATACAGTGGTCGTTTGCGAAGAATTATGGGCAATTTAATTTTTTTTTTTTAGTATAGATGCCTTTAGTATATATATATATCTTGGGCTGTGGAGCATGTAGAGAGGTGGTTGATGTCTCATTTTAAAGGCAGGAAACTGGCCTTTCATTTAAACTCAACTTGTTTGGAGACCACATTTCCCCTTTAAGTACATAAATCTTCAAATGGTAAAGACAAGTGATTCCCGTGTTATAGAATTTAATCACTGTCCTTTTTTATAGTTCAGTAAAGTTTCTTTTGGGGAGATTTTGAAATAAAATTGTCCCATTGAAGATGGTTTTATGGAATGAGCACTAGTACATTATCTTAAAGTTAATGGTCCCAGGAAAGATATTTTTGGTCCATGATTAAAGTCTAGAGAATGAATTTGATTGTCTCAATCAATTGAACCAATCAAACGGGTACAATCAGGATAGGTAGATAAGGGTTTGGTGGATGTGATTAAAGCATTAGACATAGATGATTACATGGAGAATGCGGAACTGGTAATTATGGAGTAAAAATCATCCGGGATAGAAAGTCTTGAGATTTAGTTAGAAACCTGCAGAGATGTTTAAATAAGGAAAATCTTTCATTTCCAGATCTAAGAAACACAATAAAGAATTGAATTGAATATTACACAACAAGGTGTTAATTATACAAGGGATATTGTCGCTATCCATGCAGAGAGGGGCTGTTTATTTAAGAGAATGATCCCGTAATAGACTATTACATTCTATTAATGAAGGAATATTTCCCCCTTCACACTGGGTATACAATGTAACTAAATACACTAATTTTATTATTATCCAATCATATGATCCTTTCTTTGTGGTTTCTTATTATCCAATCATACGATCCTTTCATTGTGGTTTCTTATTATCCAATCATATGATCCTTTCTTTGTGGTTTCTTATTATCCAATCATATGATCCTTTCATTGTGGTTTCTTATTATCCAATCATATGATCCTTTCATTGTGGTTTCTTATTATCCAATCATATGATCCTTCTTTGTGGTTTTCTTATTATTCCAATCATATGATCCTTCTTGTGGTTTTATTATCCAATCATATGATCCTTTCTTTGTGGTTTCTTTTTATCCAATCATATGATCCTTTCATTGTGGTTTCTTATATTCCAATCATATGATCCTTTCTTTGTGGTTTCTTATTATCCAATCATATGATCTTTCTTTGTGGTTTCTTATTATCCAATCATATCCTTTCTTGTGGTTTCTTATTATCCAATCAATGATCCTTTCTTGTGGTTTTTATTATCCAATCATATGATCCTTTCTTGTGTGTTTCTTATTATCCAATCATATCGACTCTTCTGTTGGTTTCTTATTATCCAATCATATGATCCTTCTTTGTGGTTTCTTATTATCAATCATATGATCCTTTCATTGTGGTTTCTTATTATCCAATCATATGATCCTTTCTTTGTGGTTTCTTATTATCCAATCATACGACCTTTCTTGTGGTTTCTTATTATCCAATCATATGATCCTTTCTTTGTGGTTTCTTATTATCCAATCATATGATCCTTCTCTTGTGGTTTCTTATTATCCAAATTATCGAGCTTTTCATTTGGTGTTTCTTATTATCCAATCATATGATCCTTTCTTTGTGTTTCTTATTATCCAATCATATGATCCTTTCTTTGTGGTTTCTTATTATCAATCATATGATCCTTTTTGTGGTTTCTATTATCCAACATAGATCCTTTCTTGTGGTTCTTATTATCCAATCAATTATGCCTTTCTTTGGGTTCTTATTATCCATCATATGATCCTTTCTTTTGGTTTTTTATATCCAATCATATGACTTTCTTGGTGGTTTTATTATCCATCATATGACCTTTCTTGTGGTTTCTTATATCCAATAATATGATCCTTTTTTGTGGTTTTTATTATCCAATCATAGACCTTTCATTGTGGTTTCTTATTTATCCAAAATCATATGATCCTTTCTTGTGGTTCTTATTATCCAATCATATGATCCTTTCTTTGTGGTTTCTTATTATTATATAAAAATATTCCCATTTGTAATTTACCTTACCTGATGTTAGAGATGGGACTAGAACTTGAAACGAGTTCCATCCAAACTTATCGAGTTCTATCGAATTCTCGAACTATCCGGACCTGGATTTCTCGGACTTTCAAACTTTCCAGACTTTCGAATTTTCGAATTCAAAAATCGTTTTTTTGGATATTGGAACATGTTCCCCAGACCATTTCCAGGTCCCACAGCCGTTTACATTGAGTTACCATTGATATTTTAATTGGATTTCATTCAAACTATTTGACTCCCATTGACTTTAATGGGTCAGTTTTCGAACTTCCATATAGTTCGAACTTCGAAATGGACTGAATTTCAGAAGTTCGTTCATCTCTACCTGACGTCACATGTCCCCTTCATTAAGATACTTTAATTTTACACGGTTATGAAGGATCCTGATTGGACAAGAGGGGAGCCATTCAGCAAGCTGCTCAATTCAAAGTGATTTCCAATCTTGCCTGCAGGATTCTGATTGGACAGGATATGAGCCAATCAGCTGTTAGTAACAGCACCAACAAGGATGTCATTTGATTAAAAAGATTCTAATACAGTTGGATATTTTTATAGCATAATTGTCTTTTCACACTACAAGCTGAACCCAATTCTAGGGGTTATAAAATCCTTTATTATGGCTAAAAGTTATTTCTGTTAATTCGTCTCTGCATTAGGGATGGACGTTTCGCGGATCCGAACCAGATCCGCCACCGATTTATCCCGTTCGCGAAAGGCGGATTTTTCCGGATTTTCCGCCTTCCGAGCTTCCGAACCGCGGATTTCTCGTATTTTCAGGGAAAAATTCCGAAAATTCACGGATTCCTCGAGCGGACCGGATTTTGCGAAGTTCGGACATCTCTACTCTGCATTATAAGGATGTTGTAAGTCATTGCATACATAATATTGTCGGTTCTAGCTGCATGGGATTTGGAGAAATAAAGATTTTTGATGGCTCTTGGATTTTCAGACTGACCCCCAATGTTAAAAAATAAAAGTGTTTAGACGTCTTGAAACTTGAAAGCCAATGTCTAGTTCACTAGGAATAACTTCCCTTTTCCTTTACTAGGGGTTACGGTCAACACTCTCAAACCCATATTATATATAATAAAAGCAGCCCTTGTTAATGACGTAGTACAGTATTAATCCTGTCTATTCTCCGCCCTGGATAAATATATTGGTATATATACACTGCCATATATCAAGTAGCCAAACTTTTGAAGTTCCTCAATGCCCAGAACACTTATCTCTATGTACATAATCTCTGCTCGCTTTAATTCTCAATTTATATTCACAGTTAAGAAAAAAAGGAATAAGTTGCAAAGTGTCTGAGCAGGACACGACCAGTAAAACAGTGACAGTTAATAGGTTTTACGGAACGCGGAGAAATTGTGTTTAACTGATAATAAGCTCCAGGACAGAGTTACCACAAAAGTACTTTCAATTACACTCAACCAAGTTAGCAAAGTATCTAATTAATAGAGTAACGGGTCCAAATAATAATTACAGAGAAGTCAATACACCACCAGACATAACATTAAAGGAATTCATTCTAACCATCAACCAAACGCCGTAAACAAATGTCATGGCCAAAATGGAGATAAAGTGTGATTCATCTATTGGAAAATAGTATGCTATTTAACCTAACAACTTGTAAGTTATCCCTGTGTTATATCAGTGTTTAACATGTATCAGTTATAATCAGTGTTATCTATGTTATAGTTATACAGTTTACAGTGTATCAGTTATAACAGTCTGTTTAGCTATGTCATCAGTTATAATCAGTGTTTTAGCTATGTCATCAGTTATAATCAGTGTTTAGCTATGTTTTCAGTTAGAATTCAGTGTATATAAGTGATTATGGTACATTAGTAAACTGTCTATTAGTTATATAGGTCATTGGTTACGGTATGTGTATATAGGTACATGGTATACTGTGGTATAGGTCATAGATATACCGTGTTATAGGCATACTTTAGGTATAAGTGTATAAAGTCAGTGGTTACTGTGTATGTATACATGAATAATGGCTATAATGTGTCATCAGTATAATCAGTGTTTAGCTATGGTATCAGTTATAATCAGTGTTTAGCTATGTCATCAGTATAATCAGTGTTTAGACTATGTCATCAGTTAAATCAGTGTTTACTATGTCATCAGTTATAATCAGGTTTAACTATGTTCATCATATATCTTATATGTTATCAGTATAATTCAGTGTTTACTTGTCTATCAGTTATAAGTCAGTGTTTAGCTATGTCATCAGTTAAATCAGTGTTTAGCTGTGTCTATCAGTTATAATCAGTGTTTAGCTGTCTATCAGTTAAAATCAGTGTTCGCTATGTTATCGCTTATAATCAGTGTTTAGCTATGTATCAGTTATAATCAGTGTTTTAGATGGGATCATCAGTTATAATCAGTGTTTAGCTATGTCATCAGTATAATCAGTTTTAGCTATGTCATCAGTTTAATCAGTGTTTAGCTATGTATCAGTTATATCAGTGTTAGCTATGTTATCTTAAATCAGTGTTTAGCTATGTCATAGTTATAGTCAGTGTTTAGCTATGTCATTCAGTTAATAATCAGCTGTTTAGCTATATGATCATAAATCAGTGTTTACTATGTTATCAGTTATAATCAATGTTTAACTATGTTGATACAGTTAAATCGGTGTTTAGCTATGTTATCAGTTATAATCGTGTTAACTAGTTATCAGTTATAATTCAGTGTTTAGCTATGATATCAGTTATAATCGGTTGTTTAGCTATGTTATCATTTAATCGGTGTTTAGCTTTGTTATCAAGTTATAATCAGTGTTTCTAGCTATGTCATCAGTTATAATCAGTGTTTAGCTATGTTATCAGTTATAATCGTGTTTAGCTTTGTATCAGTTATAATCAGTGTTAGCTATGTCATCAGTTATAATCAGTTTTTAAGTATGTATCAGTGACTAATCAGTGTTTTAGCTATGTCATCAGTTAGAATCAGTGTTTAGTCTATGTATCAGTTATAATCGTGTTAGCTATGTATCAGTTATAATGCGTTTAGTATTTATCAGTTAAATCAATGTTTAAAACTTTTATTACAGTTATAATCAAGTTGACTATGTATAGTTATAATCAGTGTTTTGTTTAGCTATGTTATCAGTTATAATCGGTGTTTAGCTTTGTTATCAGTTATAATCAGTGTTTAGCTATGTCATCAGTTATAATCAGTGTTTAGCTATGTTATCAGTTATAATCAGTGTTTAGCTATGTCATCAGTTATAATCAGTGTTTAGCTATGTCATCAGTTATAGTCAGTGTTTAGCTATGTCATCAGTTATAATCAGCGTTTAGCTATATTATCAGTTAAAATCAATGTTTAACTATGTTATCAGTTATAATCAATGTTTAACTATGTTATCAGTTATAATCGGTGTTTAGCTATGTTATCAGTTATAATCAGTGTTTAGCTATGATATCAGTTATAATCGGTGTTTAGCTATGTTATCAGTTATAATCGGTGTTTAGCTTTGTTATCAGTTATAATCAGTGTTTAGCTATGTCATCAGTTATAATCAGTGTTTAGCTATGTTATCAGTTATAATCAGTGTTTAGCTATGTCATCAGTTATAATCAGTGTTTAGCTATGTCATCAGTTATAATCAGTGTTTAGCTATGTTATCAGTTATAATCAATGTTTAACTATGTTATCAGTTATAATCGGTGTGTGACACATTCTATTACATGCATTCGAGGGTAATCGCACAATACATTTCAGGGTTACCGAACAATACATTAGAGAGTTACGGACACATTTGAGGGTTATGGCTGAAATGCTACATTGAAGGGTTATGGGTGAAATCGAGGGTTATCGATTTGAGAATTCAAGAGCTATTGAATTTTCAATAAAAACATGAAATTTCATAGTCCGGGAAGTTCTAAAAATTCTGAGTTTGTACTACCTATTGGAGTTCCGGTCAAACTCGGGTTAAGGAGGAAGGGAATGAGGAAGCGACTGTACTGTCTACTCTGTCATAGATTCTTCTATATTTGTAATGCTGGATGTTTGAATTGCTTAGAATTTAATATTCTCTGTCAGGTAAATATCTGAAACCTCCTGCTCCCCTGTCCTTGCTGAACTAATACACTTCACATCCTCCGACAGGAAAACAGCTGCACAGAGCAGAGCATGCAAACAGGAAGTCAAGAATGCAAAGGAAAGAAAGACGTTCACAGAGAATCCCCCATCTGTCCATTGCGGAGATGACTCAATAAACAGACACAAATCAGGATGAATAATATTTCCTCCATCGCGGGGCCATTAAAAACCTTGAACAAAGGACTGAGTGTGTATCTTATCGATGTCTAGACTGATATATTTTATTATGTGCTCCTGGATATGATAACAGCCCAGACAAAGTCAGTCTTCGCTCCCCAGGAATGGGTCGATAGATCTACTTTCATATACACCGAACATTCTCGGAATCAATACACACAGCTGGAAACGTTAGTCACAAACAGCCTCGTAATCCGCCAATAACTCAGCCAAAATGCTGTAAAGGGCAAGTGAGCCAAGGAGAGCAAAAGGGACTCTCGGCATCAGTATATTTCCTGACTGCAAAATATGTGTTTGTTCTTTATCGCAGAACCACTGAGATCCTACCGTTAGCGCTCGTTGACCCTGTGGCGGTTTTTGAGCGTTGTAACGCGATACCCTCACAATAAAGGCGTTAAATTCGTGCTAAACTATTCAATATCGGTTAGCGCCAGTTTTATCTCTTATTTTAGCGCATCGCCCAGTAAAATAGGGCCCATTATTCTATACAATTTAATGTGCCCTGTCACGTTAAATATCGATGTCATTACGCACCGCCGCATGCATTTTTATGCGTTGCGGATACAAACTGGCACCAATAGAGGTCAATTTGACTGCGCACTTATTAAACCGTCTGTACACGATGTTACACACACACAGATCTGCGTGTCACAGCTTGTTGTAGTGTGAATGAATCCTTAGTGTATTGTAGGTGGGGGTTCTTAAAGTAAACTTTGCCTTTAAATGAATTGTTATTATTAGTAAAGGCAGCAGATAGTCACATGGGATAAAAAGCAGCAAATCTGATTGTGAATTCAACTGTGTTCCTGTGTCTATGTCCCATAGTATTAATAGAAATCTATTACGCTATGTGAATGTAAATTAAATCTAAGGCCCTTAAAGTGCAAAATGGCCGACTGTTCGCTACAGACAGAAAGATATTTCTTGTATTGGTTTAACTGCTGCAACGCGTACAAGGAAAGACTCAGAGACATTAATAGACCTCAGAATTGATCCATAAATGCAAGATATTCACACTGAGTGTGTAAGTACCGACACTTTGTGTGTGGTGGAGGTTTTTGTGGTGTGTGTATCATGGTAAATACACAGGTCTACACACTGCAAGTGATGTCCTAATAACAATCACAGGAATTCCAATTGTGTTAAGATTTATTGATCTTCTACATTGATAGATTCCATTGTACAGTTTGGTCAATGTGGGAAACGTCTTGCTGCTATATAGAATAAAATCACCCCCTACTACACAAACACATATCTGCATGTAGTCTCTAAAATCCCAAAGCCTCTACCTCAACTTCCCCTTAATCCTCCCAAAGACACCAAACAGAACTATTTCATATTAGCACCAATCGCCACATCAATATGACTGGAAAATGCTGCCATACTAATTCTATTTTGCATGTATGACATGCAAATAGGTAAAAATCCTGCCCCTTGGAGCTTACAATCTAAATCTACAAGATACTACGAGATCTGTGCATTAGCTTTACTGTATTATGTCTGGGCTGTGTTACTGTGTCTCCCACTGATCTACGAGAGACAATTGTAACATTTCATTCATTATAAACCACAAACAGCTCCCATGTACAGAGACAATAAACCGTTAAGACTTGGCAGGAGTTAGAAATGTCCCTATTAGATCCTCTTCTGTTTGATATTTCTGGCCGTTTTATCCTCTTTGCTTGTAATTGTTTTATTTTTATGTCCATTTTCTAAAAATATTGTTGAGTTATTTATATTTTGTGGTCCAATCATTTTATGGGGGAGGGGCTACAGCACATGTGCAAGGGAACGGTTAGACTGTATACAGAGAGGACACACATGCTTGTAACACGTTTAGTGTTAACATGTATTTAATTTGTGTACAGACCCATGTTATACTGTTTAACATTTGATAGATGTGACTTTTAATCGTCTTCCAATCGATCACATCTATTTCTTTAAATATCCAGTCTGAAACAAATTACTTCCAGCTGTCAATCAAGTACCTCATTACCATAAAGTCATCTGCTAAAAAGATCTTCGTAAATCATCCTAATAGTATTGAGAACCACTCCACACTGCACTGACATCTTTCAATGATCCACTGACAGGCTACATATATGGGCACATATGTGTTTTCGACACTTTAGACATGGCGATTGTAAATAGCCGAACTTAACACAAGAAAACACTTATCTCTGTTTTATAAATATGATTAAGCGGTCACCGCAGCAATTACGGAAAAGGTCATTGCGGAGGTAATGACTTTTCACCGCCAGATTTGGCAAAAATGATGGAAAAAAGTTAGCAAACCTTTATGAATATGCCCCATGGTATGAGTGAATTTCATGGTGGGAAATTCCTGCTCCCAGTGCTGCCTCATAATGATAACTGAGCATGCTTGCCCTCACAGATAGTCAGATTAGTCTAGGGGATTATGAGCATGAGCAAAACAAATTCTGGACTGAAGGCGATGCACACACCTCACACTAACACACACATCACACTAACACACACCTCACACTAACACACACCTCACACTAACACACACCTCACACTAAGTGTCAGATGTGTAAATAAGTAAAAAACAAATAATAGATGCAATGCTCAGTGGGCCCCTTAATGTTTTATTAGGATAGTTATACTATATATTGTGTAATATGGATATACTCTATTAGGATAGATATACTATATACCGTATAATATGGATATACTCTATTAGGATAGATATACTATATACCGTATAATATGGATATACTCTATTAGGATAGATATACTATATACTGTATATATGGAAACTCATTATCATATCTATACTAAGAGTTATCTTATAGGTATAAAATACATAGTATACTTATAGTGGATACTTTCGTATAATATGATATACTCTATTAGATAGATATACTAATATTACTGTATAATATGGATATACTCTATTAGGATAGTATATACTATATACTGTATAATATGGATATATCTATTAGATAGATATAATATATACTGTATAATATGGATATACTCTCTTAGGATGATATAACTATTATGTGTGCAATATGGATATACTCTATTAGGATATATACTATATACTGTATATATGGATTACTCTATTAGGAGTATACGTATAGGTACCTCTATTGGACTACTATCCTGTATAATATGGATATATCTATGGGATAGATATACTATATACTTGTATAATATGAGTATACTCTATTGATAGATAGACTACATTATTGTATCTATGCGATACTTATTAGGATAGATTATGATATATGTATACATAGGATATACTCTATTAGGATAGATATACTATATACCTATGTGCTTACTATTGATGAGATAACTCTAGTATATGGATAACGATTACTATCCTATATACTGTATAATATGGTATACTCTATTCGATAGATATCCTAATGCTATAATCAGATATACCTCGATTAGGATAGCCGATATACTATATATGGGTAATAGGATACTCTATTAGGATAGATATAATCCATATACTGTATAATATGGAATACTTATTAGATAGATATACTTATGTATAATATGGAAATACTCTAGTATGGATAGATAATACTATATAGCTGTATATAAGGATAACTATCTATTAGGATAGCTATACTATATAATCCTGTATTATATGATATATCTATTAGGATGATATACTAATACGTATACATTGGATATACCTATTAGGATATATCTATATACTGTATAATATGGATTACTCTATTCGGATGATATACTATTTCTGTATAATGGATATACTCTATGTAGGTAGATTACTATACTACGTAAATATGGGATATACTCGATTTAGATAGATATAACTATATACTGTATAATATGATAGACTCTTTAGGATAGATATACTAATATTTGGGTTATGGATATACTCTATGTTAGATAGATATACATATATACTGTAATATGGATATACTCTTTAGGATGATATACTCTATATTGTGTAAATGGGATTACTCTATTAGGAGAGAATTGCTAAATGGATATACCAATTGGGATAGATATACTATATACTGTATAAATATGATATACCTATTAGAGATAGATATAATGTAAATCTTGATATACTTATAGGATAGATATACTTAATACTGTATATATGGATATATCTATTAGGATAGATATACTTATTACTGTATAATATGGATATACTCTAGATTAGAAATACGATAATATACTATAGTAGAACTATATTTGGATATGAACTCTATTGGATAGATATAATATACTTGTGTAATATGGATATCTCTATTAGGATAGATATACTATATACGTCTAACTGGACTCTTCCCCCACCCCCCCCCCCCCCCCCGGAGATATCATAACTATATACGTATAATATGGTATACTCTATTAGATAGATGATACTTATCTGCTTATAATACTGATATACTCAGATAGGCTCGATAATACTGTATACTGTATAATATGGATATACTCTATTAGGAGATAGTACTTATACTGTTAATATGGATATCTCTATTAGGATAGATATACTGTCATAATATGGATATACTCTATAGGATAGATATACTGTATACTGTAACTCTTGGATAAGATACTGAAAGGACCATCCTATTTAGGAATATATACGTGTATACGTATAATATGGATAATACGATAGGATATGTATTAATCTGTTGGATATACTCTCTTTAGGATAGATATACTGATTACTGTATAATATGGATATACTCTATTAGGAAGTATATACTGTATATATGATATACTCTATTAGGATTATATATACTATATATGTTCATAATGGATATACCTATTAGGGATAGATATCTGTATACTGTATAATATGGATATACTCATATTAAGGATATCGATATATGATACTATGATATATACATATAGCTATACTATTAGGATAGATCTTATATGTATAATATGGATTATACTCTATCAGAGATATAGTCATACTGTATAATACTGGATTATCTATTAAGATATTATACTGTATAAGATGGATTATACTCTATAGGATATATGATACTTATACATGATATATGGATAGATATTATTACTGTATAATAGGATAATAGACTGTATATCGAGGATAGATATACTATACTAGTATAATTATGGATATACTCTATTGGATAGATATACTAGATAATACTGTAACAGATCTCTATTAGGAATAGATATACTGATATATTAATATGAAATATACTCTATTAGGATAGATATACTATATACTGTTAATATGATTACTCATGGATAGCTATTCTTAATAGGATATTTATGGATAGATCTGTATAATTTGGATTATACTCTATTAGGATAGATATACTATATACGTGATAACATGATTATACTCTATAGGATAGATTACTTATACTGTATAATATGGATATACTCTATTAGGATAGATTACTAGATACTGTATAATATGGAATTACTCTATAGGATAGGATATACTTAAAACATGGATATACTCTATTAGGATAGATATACTATTATACTGTATATATGGATATAACTTTTAGGATAGATATACATATACTGTTAATATGGATATACGTTTAGGAATAGATATAACTATTATGATGTTAATATGTATATACTCTATTAGAATAGATATACTAATACATGATATACTTATGGATAGATAACTATAATGTATTAGGATATACTATACTAGGTATATGTTACTATGGATACGTACTAATTGATAGATATATATATCTGATAATAGGAATTAAGGGATATAGATATACTGTAGAATATGGTATATCTATTAGGATCGAATAATCCTATAACTGTATAACATGATATACTCTATAGGAATAGATAACTATATTACTGTTACATTGGATATCTCTATTAGGATCGATATACTATATAACTGTATAATATGGATATACTCTATTAGGATAGATATACTATCTACTGTATAATATGGGATATACTCTCTTAGGATAGATATCCTGTAAACATGGTATTACTCTCTATTGATAGATTCTAGATCTACTGTATATCAGGATATACTCTATTAGGAAAGTATATACTTATATACTGTAATTTAATGGATATAGTCTCATTAGGATAGATATACTGTATAAATGGATATACTCTATTAGGATAGATTATCTAATACGGTATAACATGGAATATATCTTGAGGATAGATATACTATATACTGTATAATATGGATATCTCTATTTACTATATATATATGATATGATTAACCTTTAGGATATATACTATATACTGTATACTTATATGGATCACTCTATTAGGATAGATATATTACTGATATATGTATACTCATGGATTAATATCTATAATTGGATAGACTTCATTAGATATACTATAATATGGCATATACTCTATTAGGATAATATAACGATAATAGGTAAATCGATTACTCTCTTAGGATTATATACTATATACTGGTTCATTGGAATAGCTCTTTGGATAGATATACTGTATATGTATAATATGGATATACTACTTTAGATAGATATACTGTATAGTTGTATATATGGAATACTCTATTAGGATGATATACTGTATATACTATGGATATACTCTATAGATGATATACTGTATAATTGGATCTACTCTATTAGGATAGATATCCTGTATATGTAAATATGGATATATATAGGATAGATATACTGTATAATATAACTCATAGGATATATCTGACTATTCAATACCCTATGGAAGTTATTACCTTGTATATGTAATAATATGGATATACTCTATAGGGATATCCATAGCTGATATAATATGATATACTCTATTAGGATAATATACTACATAACTGTATAATATGGATTACTATTATGATCTGATATATGTTAGTATGATATACTTAGATAGATATATGTATATAATAAACCTCTATTAGGATAGATATACTTATACTGTATAATATGTGATCTACTCTATTAGGATAGATATACTATATAATATGGATATACTCTATTAGGATAGATATACTATATAATATGGATATACTCTATTAGGATAGATATACTGTATAATATGGATATACTCTATTAGGATAGATATACTATATACTGTATAATATGGATATACTCTATTAGGATAGATATACTATATAATATGGATATAATACTATAAAATAATATATTTAAGATATAGCGAGAGAAGGTTCTTCCTTGTAAATATTGTAAATATTCCATAAACTGGAATTTTCCCCCTAATATTCCCTTTTTCTGCGTAACTGACGCTGTTTACATACAGTATACCACCCATATATATTATATATACCACCCATATATATTATATATACCAGCCATATATATTATATACCAGCTATATATAGTATATATACCAGCCATATATATTATATATACCAGCCATATATATAGAAGAAAGAGGGGAGGAAGAAGAGAGGGGGGGGGGAGGGGAGGGGAAGGAGAGGGAGGAAAAGAAAAAGAAGAAGAGGGGAAGGGAGAAAGAAGGGGGGAAAAAAGAAGGAAAGAAGGAGGAGGAGGAAAGGAGGGAGGTGGAGGGGAAGGAAAAAAGGGGAGGAGAGAGGGAGGGAGAAGAAGGGAGAAGGGAGAGAAGGGAGGGAAAAGAAAGGAGGAGAAAGGAGGGAAAGGAAGAGGGGAAGGGAGAGAGGAGAAAAAAGAAGAAAAAACAGAAAGACGAAAAGAGGAAGAGAGAAGGAGAGAGAAAAAGAAGAGGGGAAAAAGGAGAGGAAGAAAGAGGAAAGGGGGGAGGAGGAAAAAAAGAAAAAAAAAGGGAAAAGGGAAAAAGAAGAAGAAAAGAAAGGGAGAAGAGAAAGAAAGAGAGAAAAAAAGAAAAAAAAAAAAAAGGAAAAAGAGGAGGGAGGAAAGGAAAGAGAGAAAAGGGAAGGAAAAGGAGGGAGAAAGGGGGGGAAGGGAAGAGGAGGAAAAGAAAAAGGGGAAGAGAAGGAAGGGAAAAAAAAAAAAAAAAAAAAAAAAAAAAAAAAAAAAGAAAGAGGGGAGGGGGAGGCGGAAGAGGAAGGGAAGGGGGAAAGGAAGGGGGGGAAAAAAGGGAAGAAAAAAAGGAAGTAAGAAAGGAGAATGGGGGGAAAAAAAAGGAGAGAAAAAAAATGGAAAAGAAGGGGTAAGGGAGAAAAGAGGGAAGGGGGAAGGAGGGGAGAAAGGGGGGAAAAAAAAGGAAAGAGGGAAAAAAGAGAAAAGGAAGAGGTGGAAACAAAAAGAAGAAAGAGGAAGGAAGGGGGGGAAAGAAAAAAAAGGAAAGGAAAAAAGAGAAGAAAAAAAGAAGAGGGGGAAAAAAAAAGGGGGGAAGGGAGAAAAGGGGGAGAGGGGAGATGAAGAGAAAGGAGGAGGGAGAACAAGTGAGAAAGGTGAGTCGGCAGGTTTCAAAGCATCAAGGTGGATCATGTAGAAGAAAGCAATTATGTACACGCCTGCGGCAACTTCGGCTAATACTAGGGTCACAAGATGGATATGAATAGGGAGAATCAAACGTGTAACCACAGTAAGATAGGGTCTGACCCAGGAATTATTAACTGAATCATAGTTATAAGGGGGAAAAGAAGCAATCAATCAAATGAAGACGACTAGAAAAAAAAGAACAGCAAATAAAAAAGACAAATGTTAGACTAAGAGTAAAGACTAAGCATCAAGCACACGATGGACCCAGGATTAACTCTTGGGACACACGGCTGATAAATGAAAAAGTGAAAGTAAAAGAATTGAAAAAGGGTTGAAAGGAAAGGAGAGTGTGATTAGAGAAGTAGCTATATGCAGGGTATATTAAATTGAAAGAGGTGGGTTCTGTATTAAATTGCCTTGCCTGGTATGTGTATATATAGGAATTAGGATAAGGATGTTGTGAGTGAAGAATTCTGTAATAAAATGGGGAACTTTTTCTTTAGGTGTTGGGTTAACTATACTGGGAGATGTGGGAATTAGGTTATTGCATTTATGTAAGAGACAAGCTGGCATTTGGGAGTATATGGTACTTAACAATAAGAGCATGGTACTCCTTCTTTTACCTACATCGTGGGCAAAATAGGTTAGATTCGCTCTACCCGTATGCGCTGTTACACAAAACCCCTGCATATCCGACGCTTGGGCATTTAATATAGGCTTTTGTGCTAGTTTTAGCGCAGATTTGACGCTAGCACTAGCTGGCGTTAAAATCCGCAGTGGTAAATCCCTCTCGGGATTACCCACATTCGCAACGCTATTAAAATCGCAGAAGAAGCATTTACCCGAGCATAGCGCCTCTTGGTAAAGAGCAACGCACATTCTTCTCCTTCTAATTTATTGACATGTTAATCCATGGCAGCTCTCCAATTAGCTACTTTGTATATGTCACTGCGCACCTTTGCCAGACCTTGCCTTCAGAGATTTAAAAGCAGTGATGCTATTTCTAAAGATCTTGATGATATATATATATTATATAATATATATATTATATATATAGTATATATCAATCTAGTACGATTACAAAAAAAAGTTATTTAAAGGGAACGACATATGTGTAACTTAGCACTTACTCTGAGGCTGGGGTATGTGCTGCATGCCTTCATTCCCCAAGTGTACTCTTGTTTTGCTCAGGTTTCATTATCCTTCATCCCCCACCCTCTTTAAGTTTGACACACATTTAAGTCAATGGAGACATAGTTCAACAAGTCCTGATAAAATAAGTTCAACTATCAATAGTTACTTCCTGTAAATGGGCTCTGGACTTGGGAATGTTCTGGAGAACCCTAACATATCACGAACGTTACTCATAAATGAGCATTTTTCGTGCTTCCAATAAATTTTGGGTCACCACCAATGTGAGGGTTACCGCATTCTATGGTTTGGAGCGCTAAAGTCGACGGCTTCAACTTTAACATTTGAAATCTCGAATGTTGATAATAATTGAAGAAAAATGTCTGCGATTTTCATGCATGTCCCAAAAGTCCGGATTTCTTTTTCTTACGACTCATAAAACCCCACTCAAAACTTGGATTGGAGTTGTAGTCCTCCCGAGTAACCACTCCCACTTCCATCAAAGGATGCTCAGTATCAACTACGAAGAGGGGGATTTCCCATCATGCAAGTCCATACCAACAGTCCCAATCCAGCTACCAACCAAACTGCTCATCGCAGCAGAGTTTAATGAAATATGCACTTGATTGACAGCTGAAATATAAGAGTTTTAGATTGGATATCAAAAGGAAATAGGGGACATCAGCAATAAATGATACAGTGGTCTTTTGCGAAGACTTATGGCATTTAATTTTTTTTTTTTAGTCTAGATGCCTTTAGTATATATATCCTATCTTGGGCTGTGGGCATTAGAAGAAGGTGTTGATGCTCATTTTAAAGTCAGGAACTGGCCTTCATTCAACGCAACTTGTTCTGTGGAGACCACAGTCCCCTTAAGAAGTAGGTAAATCTTTCAAGATGGTAAAGACAGTGCTTCCCTGTTATCGAATTTTTATCACTGTCCTTTTTTAGAGTTCAGTAAGTTTCTTTTTGGGAGATTTTGAAATAAAAAAAAATTGTCCCATTGAGATGGTTTATGGGAATTAGCACTAGTACATTATACTTAACGTTAATGTTCCCAGGAAAAGATATTTTTTTGGTCCATTTATTAAGTCTAGAGAATGAATTTGATGGTCTCAAATCATTGAACCAATCAACGGGTACAATCAGGATAGGTAGATAGGGTTTGGTGGATGTGTTAAACCATTAGACCATAGATGATTACATGGAGAATGCGGGGAACTGGTAATTATTGAGTAAATTCATCCGGATAGAAAGTCTTGAGATTTTAGTTAGAAACCGCGCAGAGATGTTTAAAAGAAAATCTTTCATTTCAGATCTAAGAAACCAATAAGAATTTAATTGAATATTACACAACAAGGTGTTAATTATACAGGATATGTCGGCTATCCCTGCAGAGGGGGCTGTTTATTTAAGAGAATTATCCCGTAAAGACTATTACCTTCTATTAATGAAGGAATATTTCCCCACTTCAGACTGTGTATACAATGTAACTAAATACACTAATTTTCTCATTATCCAATCATACGACCTTTCACTTGTGGTTTCTTATTTCCAATCATATAATCCTTTCATTGTGGTTTCTTCTTCATTAATCCAATCATATGATCCGTTCCTTTTGTGGTTTCTTATTATCCTCATATCGATCCTTCCTTTTCTTTGTGGTTTCTTATTATCCATCATATGATCCTTTATTGGTGGGTTTCTTATTATCCAATTCATATGATTCCTTGTCTTTGGTGGTTTCTTATTATCCATCATACGAGCCTTTTCTTTGTGGTTCTTATTATCCAATCATACGAGCCTTTCATTGTGGTTTCTTATTTCCAAGCATATGGATCCTTTCTATTGTGGTTTTCTTATTATCCAATCATACGAGCCTTCTTTTGTGGTTCTTATTATCCAATCATACAGCCTTTCGTTGTGGTTTCCTTATTATTATCCAACATACGAGCCTTTCTTGTGGGTTTTCTTATTACCAATCATATGATCCTTTCTTTGTGGTTTCTTATTATCCAATCATACGATCCTTTTCTTTGTGGTTTCTTATTATCCAACTCATAGATCCTTTCATTGTGGTTGTCTTTATTATCCCATCAGATGATCCTTTCTTTGTGGTTTCTATTTCTCAATCATATGATTCCCTTTCTTTGTGGTTTCTTATTATCCAATCAATGACTCTACTTTCATTGTGGTTTCTTATTTCCAATCATATGAATCCTTTCTTTGTGGTTTCTTATTATCCAATCATATGATCCTTTCATTGTGGTGTTCTTATTATCCATCATATGATCCTTTCATTGTGTTTCTTATTATCCATCATTGAGCTTTCTTTGTGTTTTCTTATATCCAATCATATTATCCTTTCTTTGTAGGTTTCTTATATCCCAATCATTGATCTTTCTTTGTGGTTTTCTATTATCCTCATACATCCTTTCTTTTGGTTTCTTATTATCAATCATAAATGCTATTCTTTGTGGTTTCTTATTTAAGCCAATCATATGATCCCTTTCTTTGTGGGTTTCTTATTATCCCTCATAACGATTCCTTTCTTTGTGGTTCTTATTATCCATCATACGAGCCTTTCATTGTGTTTTTCTTATTATCCATCATATGATCCTTTCTTTGTGGTTTTCTTATTATCCAATCATATGCTCCTCTTCTTTGTGGTTTTCTTATTATCCCATATATGATCCTTTTTTGTGTTTTCTTATTATCTCATATGAATCCTTCTTTGTGGTTTTCTATTAGCCAATCATACGTCCTTTCTTTGTGGTCTCTTATTCATCCAATCATATGATCCTTTCTTTGTGGTTTCTTACTTATCCAATCTATGATCCTTTCTTGTGGTTTCTTATTATCCAATCATCTGATCCTTTCTTTTGTTTCTTATTTCCAATCATATGATCCTTTATTGTGGTTTCTATTATCCAATCATGATCCTTTCTTTTGGTTTCTTTATTATCAACTCATATGATCCTTTCTTTGTGGTTTCTTATTCCACAAAAAAAAACAATCTATTGATCCTTTCTTTGTGTTTCTTATTACCCATCCTTGATCCTGTCTTTGTGTTTCTTATTATCAATCATACGTCCTTTCTTTGTGGTTCTCTTATTATCCATCATACGATCCCTTTCTTTGTGGTTTCTTATTATCCAATCCATACGATCCTTTCTTTGTGGTTTCTTTATTAGCCAATCATATGATCCCTTTCTTTGTGGTTTTCTTGATTATCCCATCATATGACCTTTCAATTGTGGTTTTCTTATATCCAATCATATGATCCTTCTTTGTGGTTTCTCTTATTATCCAATCAATGATCCATTTCTTTGTGGTTTCTTTAGTATCCCATCATTTAAAGCCTTTCTTTGTGGTTTCCTTATTATCCACTCATATGATCCTTTTTCTTTGTGGTTTCCCTTATTTCCAAGTCATATGATCCGTTCTTTGTGGTTTCTTATTATCCAATCATATGAATCCTTTCTTGTGGTTTCTTATTATCCATCATATGATCCTTTCTTTGTGGTTTCTTAATTATCCAATCATACGAGCCTTTCATTGTGGTTGCTTATTATCCAATATATGATCTTTTCATCATTGTGGTTTCCTTATTAATCCAATCATATGATCCTTAATGTGTGGTTGTCATTAGCCAATCATATGATCCTTTTCTTTGTGGTTGTCTATTATCCAATCATATGATCCTTTCTTTGTGGTTTCTTATTATTCCTATAAAAACTATTCCCCATTGTAAGTGACCTTTACCTGATTTTAGAGAATGGACTAGACTTGACCGATTCCATCCAAACGTATCGGTTCTCGAACTATCTCGGACCTTGGATTTTCCGACTTCAAACTTTCCCGACTTTCCGATTCAAAAAAAAAATCGTTTTTTTGGATTTGGAACATGTTCCCCTACATTTCCCAGTCCAAATCCGTTTACATTGGTTCCCCATTGCTATTTAATTGATTTCATTTCAAACTAGTTTGACTCCCATTGACTTTAATGGGTCAGTTTTCGAACTTTCCATATTTTCGAACATGTCGAAATGGCTGAAATTTCAGAAGTTCGTTCATCTTACCTACGTCACAGTCCCTTCATTAAGATACTTTTAATTTTAACACGGTTTTATAAGGATCCGGATTGGACAGAGGGGAGCCTTCATCAAGCTGCTCAATTTGTACAAAGTGAGTTCCAATACTTTCCTGCAGGTAATTCTGATTGGACAGGATCTGAGCCAATCAGCCTTTGTGACACACAACAAGGATTCCTTTTGATTAAAAAGATTCCTAATACCGTTGATATTTTTTATCAGCATATTGTCTATTTCCACTACCAATCGAACCTCAATTCTATGGGGGTTAATAAAAATCCTTTTTTAATGGCTAAAAGTTTTTCTTTCTTTTTAATCGTCTCTGCATTAGTGGATGGACGTTTCGCGTGATCACCGAACCAGATCCGCCACCACGATTAATCCGTTCAAGCGACACGCGGATTTTTTCCGGATTTTTCCCTTCTGCTGCCTTCCGAGCTTCCGGAGACCGCGGATTTCTCGTATTTTTCATTCAGGGGGGAAGAAAATTCCCGAAATTCACGGATGTCCTCGAGCGGACCGGATTTTGCAAGCTTCGGACATCTCTACTCTGGCATTTATAATATGTTCAGTAGTCATTGCATAATAATATTGTCGCTGTTCTATTTGCTGCAATGGGATTTGAGAAATAAAAGATTTTGATTGGCTCTTGGGATTTTTCAGACTGACCCCAATGTTCAAAAAATAAAGTGGTTTAGACGGTCTTGAACTGAAAGCCATGGTCTAGTTCACTAGGAATAACTCCGCTTTTCCTTTAGCTAGGGGCTTACGGTCAAACTCTCCAACGCATATTTATATAATTGAAAAGCAGCCCTTGTTAAGAGTACCGTTAAGTACAGTATTAATCCTGTCTATTCTGCCCTGAATAAAATATATTGGTGTTAATACCCGGCCTATATATCAAGTAGCCACACTTATTTGAAAGTTCCTCAATGGCCCAGACACTTATCCTCTATGGTACATAATAATCCTGCTCGCTTAATTCTTCAATTCTCATTTATTCACAGTTTAAGAAAAAAGAAGGAATAAATTGTCCACAGTGTCATGGGGAGCAGCGACACGACCATACAACACTGAACTTCATGAGGTTTTACGTGTGACGCGGATAATTTGCTGTTTAACTGATAAAAGCTCCAGGACACGAGTTACCCCCAAAAGTACTTTCATTCAATTACACTCAAACCAGTTTAGCAAAAGTATGCTAATTAAAGTAACGGGCTCCAAATAATAATTACACAGGGAAGTCCATACACACCAACACCAGACATTCACATTAAAGGAATTCATTCTACGACCATCCTACCAACGCCGTAACAAATTTCTGGCGCAAATGGAGACTAAAGTGTGAATATCTATTGGAAAAATATGTATGCTATTATCCCTAACCACTTAAGTAATACTCTCCCGTTTATTCCGTGTTTTAACTAATGTCCCTCAGTTATATCAGTGTTTACTGTTATCATTTATACTCAGGGTTTAACTATGTCATCCGTTAGAATCAGTGTTTAGCTATGTCATCAGTTTATAATCAGTGTTTAACGCTATGTCATCAGTTTATAATCAGTGTTTAGCTAGTCATCCCGTGAATAATCCTGTTTATCATGTTTCAGTTATAATCAATTGTTTAACTGTGTCCCTCATTATAAAATCAGTGTTTATCTAAATGTTAATCATTTATAATCAGTGTTTAACTATGTCATCAGTTATAATCCTGTTTAGCTATGTCCATCAGTTTATAATCAGTGTTTATCTGTGTCTCAGTTTATAATCATGTTTAGCTGTGTCATCAGTTATAATCAGTGTTCGCCTAGTTATCATCTTAATCAGTGTTAGCTATGTCCATCATTATATCAGTGTTAGCCTGTGTCATCAGTTAATCATTGTTTATCTATGTCTCAGCTATAATCAGTGTTTAGCTATGTCACTCATTTATATCAGTGTTTAGCTATGTCATCAGTTATAATCAGTGTTTAGCTATGTTTCAGTTATAATCAGTGTTTAGCTATGTCATCGTTATAATCAGTGTTTAGCTATGTCATGCAGTTATAATCAGCGTTAGCTGATATCGTTAAAAATCAATTTAACTATGTTATTCATATAATCAATGTTTTTCTTTGTATCAGTTATAATGCGGTGTTTAGCTATGTATCAGTTTTAATCCTGTGTTAACTATGTTATCAGTTATAATCAGTGTTAGCTATTTATCAGTTTAATCGGTGTTTAGCTATGTTTCAGTTATATCGGTGTTTAGCTTGGTTCTCAGTTCTACTCAGTGTTTAGCTATTCCTCAGTATATCAGTTGTTTAGCTATGTTATCATTTATAATCAGTGTTTGCATGTATCAGTTCTAACAGTGTTTAGCTATGTCCTCAGTTAGAATCATGTTTATGCTTGTATATCAGTTAATAATCCGTGTTTAGCTATGCTATCCGTTATATCATTGTTTACTATGGCATCAGTTATAATCAGTGTTAGCTAATGTCATCAGTTATAATCAGTGTTACTATGTCATCAGTCATAATCAGTGTTTAGCTATGTCATCAGTTTAAATTAGTTTTAGCTATGTTATCAAGTAAATCGTGTTTAGCTTGTTTATCAGTTATATTAGTGTTTAGCTATTGTTTCAGTTATAAATTAGTGTTTAGCTATGTATTATCAGTTAAATCAATTTTAACTATGGTATCAGTTAGAATCAATGTTACTATGTTTTCAGTTATAAATCAACTGTTTAACTATGTTATCAGTTTTCTAATCATTGTTTAGGCCTATGTCAGCGTTATAATCCGTGTTTGCTATGTTACAGTTATAATCATGTTTTAGCTATGTCATCATTTAAAATCAGTGGTTTAAGCTATGTATCAGTTCGATCAGCGTAGCTATATTATCAGTTAAAATCATGTTTACTATGTTATCAGTTTAACCATGTAACTATGTTTCAGTTTATAATCAAATGTTACTAGGTTATCAGTTCTAATCGGTGTTTTAGCTATGTTATCATTTATAATCCGTGTTTAGCTATGTTTCAGTTATATCGGTGTTTTAGCTTGTTATCAGTTATAAAATCGGGGTTAGCTTTGTTATCAGTTTATAATTCAGTTTTTAGCTTGTCCTCAGTTATAATCATGTTTAGCTATGTTATCAGTTATAAATCCCAGTTGTTTAGCTTACAGTTTATCAGTTATAATCAGTGTTTAGCTTGTCATAGTATAATCACGTGTTTAGCTATGTTATCAGTTTAATCATGTTTTTAGTGTCCTGATGTGTCAGCAGTATAATCAGCGTTAGCTATGTCTCATTATAATCAGTGTTTACGCATGTTATCAGTTATATCTATTTTAGCTATGATGTCATCAGTTATAATCAGTGGTTACTATGTCATCAGTTATAATCAGTGTTTAGTATGTTACATTATATCAATGTTTAACTATTTATCAGCTATATCGGTGTGTGAACACGTTCTATTACATCCATCGAGGGTATCGCACATACATTTCAGGGTTTCGACATCCATTAAGAGTTTAGGGACCATTTGAGGGTATGGCTGAAAATGCTACATTGAGGTTTGGGTGAAATCGAGGGTTATCGTTGAGAATTCAAGAACTATTGAATTTTCAATAAAAACAATGAAATTTTATAGTCCGGTCCCGGGAAGTTCTAAAAATTCTGAGTTTGTACTCCTATTGGAGTTTCCGTCAAACTCGGTTAAGAGGAAGGAATATGAACGACTGTACTGTCTACTCTGTCATGTTCTTTTCTTAATTTTTAATTCTGGATGTTTGAATATGCTTTTGAATTTAATATCTCTGTCAGGAATATCTGAAAAGCCTCCTGCTCCCCTGTCCCTTGCTGACTAATACACTCTTCACATCCTCCGACGGAAACAAGCTGCACAGAGCAGAAGCTGCAAAACAGGAAGTCAATAATTCAAAGAAAGAAGACGCTCACAGAGATCCCCTCTGTCCATTGCGGAGATGACTCATAACAGACACCAATAGATGAATATATTTTCCATTCCTCCATCGCGGGGGGCCATTAAACACCTTGAACAAAGGATTGAGTGATTTATCTTAATCGATGTCCTAGACTGATATATTTTATTATGTGCTCTGGATATGATAACAGCCCAGACAAAGTCATTCCTTCGCTCCCCAGAGTGGGTCCATAGTTTCTACGTCATATACACCGAATTCTCCGTAATCATACACCAGCGGAAAACGTTAGTCAAAACAGCCTCGTATCCGCCAATACTCCGCAAAATCTGTAAAGGGCAAGTATAGCAAGGAGAGCAAGGGACTCTCGCATCAGTATTTTCCTGACTGCAAAATATGTGTTTGTTCTTTATCGCGACATTGAGATCCTACCGTTCGCGCTCGTTACCCTGTGGCTGTTTTTGAGCGTTGTAACGCGATACCCTCAAATAAGGCTTAAATTCGTGCTAAAACTATTCAATAATCGTTACCGCCATTTTTTAATCTCTTTTTTTAGCGCAATCGCCCCATCAGTAATAGGGCCCCTTATTCTATAAACCATTTAATTTTGCCCTGTCACGTTATTCGATGTCATACCACCGCCGCCATGCATTTTTTTGCGTTGCGAACAAACCTGGGCACCATAGAGTTCCATGGGACTTGCGCACTTATTAACCGTCTGTACCCTATGTTACACACACCCGGATCTGACGTGTCACAGCTTGTTGTAGTGTAAATGAATCCTTAGTGTATAGTAGGTGTGGGGTCTTAAAGTACAAACTTTGCCTTTAAATGATTGTTATTATTGTAAGGAGCAGATAGTCAATGGTAACAGCAGCACATCTGATTGTGAATTCAACTGTGTTCGTTCATGTCACCATAGTATTATAGAAATCTATTACGCTATGTGAAGGAATTATCTCAGCCCTTAAGTACAAAAGGCCGCTGTTCGCTACAGACAGAAATGAATATTCTTGTATGGTTACCTGCTGTCAACGCGACAAGGCAAGACTCAGGAAATTAATAGACCTCATGATTGATTCCATAAATGCGATATTCGCACTGAGTGTGTAAGTACCGACATTTGTGTGTGGTGGAGGTTTTTTTTGTGGTGTGTGTATCATGGTAATACACAGGTCTACACCTGATGTCCTATACAATCACAGGAATTTCAATTTGTTTACGATTTATTGATCTTCTACTTGAATAGATTCCATTGTCAGTTTGGTCAATTGGGAAACGTCTTTGCTGCTATTATAGAAGAAATCACCCCTACTACCACACCACATGATCTGGCATGTGTAGTCCTAAAATCCCAAAGCCTCTACCTCAACATTCCCTTAATCCTCCCACAAGACACCAAACAGAACTATTTCAATTTGCACCAATCGGCCAATCAATATACTGGAAAATGCTGCCATACTAATTCTATTTTGCATTTATGACATGCAAATGGTAAAAATCCTTCCCTTGGAGCTTACAATCTAATCTACCAGATCCTACAGATCTGTGCATTCGCTTTACTGTATTATGTTCTGGGCTGTGTTACTGTGGTCTCCACTGTCTACGAGAGACATTGTAACATTTCATTCATTATCAACCACCCAGCTCCCTTTACGAGACAAGAACCGTTAAGACTTGCAGGAGTTAGAAATGTCCCTATTAGATCTCTCTTCTGTCCTGATATTTTCTGCCGTTTTCATTCTCTTTGGCCTGTAATTGTTTTAATTTTTATGTCCTTTTTCTAAAAAGATTGTTTGAGTTTTTTATATTTTGGTGTCCAAAGCATTTGTGGGGAGGGGCTACAGCACGCACATGTGCACGGGGAACGGTTAGACTGTATCAGAGCGTGGACACACATGCTTGTAACCGTTTTTAGTGTTAACCATGTATTTAATTTGTGTACAGACCCTGTTATACGGTTTAAACATTTTGTAGATGTGATTTTATCGTCTCCAATGATCACATCTTTTTCTTAAATATCCAGTCTGAAACAAATTACTTCCAGCTGTCATCAAGTACCCTCATTACCATAAAGGCCAATCTGCTAAAAAGAGCTTCGTAATCCTCTAATAGTATTGGAACCACTCCCACCCTGCCCCTGACATCGTTCAATGATCCACTGACCAGCTACCTATCTTGGCACATACGTGTTTTCGACACTTTCGACATGCAATTGTAAATAGCCGAACTTAAAATCAAAGAACAACCTTATCTCTGTTTTATAAATATGATTCAAGCGTCACCGCAGCAATTACGGAAAAGGCCATTGCGGATTAATGACTTTTCACCGCCAATTTTGCAAAAATTGGAAAAGTTAGCAAACCTTTATGAATCTCCCCAGGTATGAGTGAATTGCATGGTGGGAAATTTCCTGCTCCAGTGCTCCCTCATAATGATTAACTGACATTGCCCTCACAGATAGTCAGATTATCTAGGATTATGAGCCATGAGCAAAACAATTCGTGGATTGAAGGCGAGCAACACACCCTCCACTACACAACCTCACACTAACCAACACTCACACTAGGGCTATTTCTAAGAAACGATGTTAGCGCAAAAAAATTACCCCGCGCGATGTGCTGTCTGTAATTTTAAGTCCTTTGGCGGCGATACTGTTAGTATCGCCCGAAGGACTTAAGATCCTTCCCGACTGCCGCCGTCCTAAGGGGGCGGTGCATACGCCCACCCACCCCACACCCCCCGCCGTCTGCAGCGGCGCCACCACCAACCGCGCCGCGCCTCGTCCGCAGCCACTCCCAACCCGTTCCCTTCCCGTTCCCCGTTCGTCATCACTCTCGAACGGGTAGGCTAGGAGGGTGCCGGAAGGGCCGCAGCAGTGGTCGCGACCCACTCCGCCGCTCAACCCCCTCCCCGGCAACCCCTCCACGCCCCCGCGCCCCGGCCGCTCCCGGGAGGGGGACGGGAGGGACCGCTGGGGGGGTGGAGGCTCCTCCAGCGGGCCCTGATAAGGGGCCTTTTGGGCTTAGGGGTCCCCGCAGCTTCGAACCGGGACCCCCCCTCCCCTCCCCTTATAAGGCCCTTGCGGCATCTGACAGTGGCCCTTGCGGGGTCCCGCAGCTGAAACCGGGACCTCCCACTGCGGCTCTCTTAATAAAAGAGCCCTTGGGCGCGTCTCTTTCTTCCATCCACGGCGACATCCAGCTCCGCCGAGCCGCCGACCCCCCGAGAGGTAGCCCCTGCGGCCAGCCAGGGGTATCCCCGCGGGCCGCCGGCGACCTCACCGAGGCCGATGTTGCCGGCGTCTTGACTCCGACAAACGACGTCTTCGGGCCGTCGCCACCAAACCCCATTCATGGGGTCGCCGACTGCCAGGCGACTCACTGCGGCGCCGCCAGTAACCTGCTGTCCACCTCACCCACCGCCGGCCTCAGCGGAGCCGAGTTGCAGCCGCTATCTTGCTTCAGCCATCTACTGCGATGGATCTGAGTTCCGCTGCGGACATGCTCCTCTTTACATATCGGGTTTGCAGAAATCCATAATCCGTTCACATGATTGGTGTCAATTTTTAATACTTGATTTAATTAACCATCAGATTTCTGAAATTCGAAATCTGATTGGTATGTCAGCAAGTATTAAAAATTGACGCAATCCAAAGGATATGGATTTCTGCAAACCTATAGAAAAGAGGAGGCTTTCCGCCGCGGACTCATATGCATCCAGTAGATGGCTGAAGAAGAAGAAGAGCGGCTGCAACATCGGCTCCGCCTGAGGCGGCGGTGCAGCGTTCTCACTGTCGCCCGCAGTAGTTCTGCCTGGCCTCGGCGACCTAGTGGGGTTTGGTGTCGCCAGCCAGAAGACGTCGCCCAAGGGCTCTTTTAGAGCCGCACTGGTGGGTCCCCCGTTTTCGAGCTGCGGGACCCCCGCCAAAGGCACTTAATCAGTGCTGCACAGGGCCTTGTCGTGCCGCAAGGGCCCTTACCAAGGGCCGGGGAGGTGTCCCTGTTTCGAGCTGGCTCAGGGACCCCTAAGCCTCCCCAAAGGGCGTCTTGCATACCGCAAGGGCACTTGTAAGTGCCGCAAGGCCCCTTATAAGCCTTGGCTGGGGGGTCCCGGTTCGAGCTGCCGGACCCCCTTAAGCGCCAAAAGGCTCTTGTCAGACCCGCAAGGGCACTTGTAAGTGCGCAAGGCCCTTATATAAGGGCCGTGGAGGGGGGGTCCCGTTTTCGCGCTTGCGGGACCCCCTAAGCCCCAAAAAGGCCCTTCCTCAGAGGGGGGGGGGCCCCACTCCGCCAGAGGGAGCCTCCCCCCTCCCAGTGGCCCCCCTCCTTCCCCTCCCCCGGGGGAGCGGTGCCGGGGTCGGGGTTTTGGGGGGGTTGCCGGGGATGGGTCCTTCCCCGGCAGGCCCCTCCTACCTCCCTTTCGGATTGCCGCGACGAGGGAACTGTGTTTGGGAAGGTTGCTGCTGGGAACGCGGCGGCGGCGGTTGGTCGCCGCTTCGCCGCCGCGGGGGGTGTGGGGTGGGCGGGTGGCGTGTCTCCTCCCCCGTGTCGGGTGCCCCACCCGCCACGGGTTTGCCTTCCCATCCCCTCGCGGTAGGTTAGTATCGCTGCTCGCGGGAGGTTAGTATCGGCTGACTTCGCACCGCGTTCAAGGTGGCGAAGTACAACCCGATACGACCCCGAGCGAAACGTACCCGCCCACCGCCGCTTTATAAAAAGAAGCGGCGTAACGGTAAGTTATCAATCGCCGCGAAGGTTAAACGTCTTCGGTAACTTTCGCGGGCCGTTTCGACTTTTTATAATCGCGGTACAACGCTATGTAATGCGTTAATTCCCCCGAGAAACGGTGCCGCGAAAGTTTAACGCCCTTATAATATGCCCCCTAAGTGTCAGATGTGTAAATAAGTAAAAAACAAATATAGATGCATTGCTCAGAGTGGGGGCCCTTAATGTTTTAATTAGATAGATATCTAGTACTATATATGGTATACTCATGGATAGATACATTACTATTAATGGATATGTATAGTATACTATACTGTATATCTGAGATACTATTGGAGATATCTATTATGATTCCAATAGGAGTATACCTATATGGTATACTATAGGATAATATACTTATCTTAGGAATACCAGGATAGATATACCTTACGATAATACTGGATAGTACTCTATTAGGTAATAGTATATACTGTCTAATATGGATATAATCTATAGGGATAGATATCTATATATTATATAATAGGATATACTCTATCTGGATAGATATACTATTAATCTGATATACTCGATTAGGATAGATATCTATATTGTATAATATGGATTACTCTATTATTACTGAAATGGTTCTCTATTAGGATGAGTATATCTATATACATTAAATATGATATACTCTATAGGATCAGATCTACATCATTGTACTAATATGGATATCTCTATTAGGATAGATTAATAATATGTTAATATGATGACCTTAGTAGGATAGATTATCTATTCTATAATATGGGATATCACTCGATTAGGATAGATATACGTCTATATAAATATGGATATACTCTATTAGGATAGATTACATATACTGTATAATATGTATACCTATTGAGGATAGATACTGCTATATCCTGTATAATATGGATATACTCTATTGGATAATATACTTAACTGTATAATTGGATATACTCTATTAGGCTAGATATACTATATACTGTAATATATGGATATACTCTATTAGGGTAGATAAAACTATAATCATGGATATACTCTATTAGGATAGATATCTCTATACGGTATAAAGTATACTCTATGAGATCGATATACTATATACGTGATAATATGGATATACTCTATCGAGGATAGAATAATACGTATACTATGGATAACTCATTAGATAGATATCATTACTGATATACTAGTATACTTAAGGATATATAAATTAGGAGTATTATAATCCTATTGGATAGATATTACTACTGTAATTGGGATATCCTCTATTAGTGCATAGATATCATCTGTATAATATGGAATATACTCTAGTAGGATAGAATACTTAAATATGGATATAACTTTCTATTAGGATCAGATATACTGTATATATGGATATATTGACATTTAACTTCCCTCCCCTACCACCCCCTCCCTCCAGGATATACTTATTAGGCTGTATACTTATACGAATAATTGAATATTACTCTATTAGGCAGTTCTAATATACTGTATCAATGGGAATAACTCATTAGGATAAATATCTATACGATCTATGGATATACTCTATTAGGATAGTCATACTAGTATATAATGGATTACTCTATTAGTTGAAGAATAACTATATACTGTATAATATGATATACTCTATTGGATGACATACTGTATATATGAATATCATACTACTCTATGGGATAGATTACTATATACTGTATAACTATGGAATATACTCTATTAGGATCTTTAGATACTGTATAATACTGGATATACTCTTATAGATAGCAGATTACTATATAGATACTTGGATATACTTATTAGGATGATATACTGTCCTATTATCGGTATAATATGGATTACTCTATTAGGATAGATTAATATACTGTAAAATTGATATACTCTATTGATAGAATACTTGATGTATATATGGATATACTCTATATGGGATAGGATACTATATACTTAAATATGGGTATCTACTATTAGGATAGATATCTGATAAATATGGATATACTCTATTAGGATAGATATACTAGTACTTATATGGATATACTCTATGGATTAGATTAGTAACTGTATAATATGCGATATACTCTATTAGGAATGATATCTGATACTTAAGATTGGAATCACTGCTAATAGATAGATATACTATATCATATAGGGATATACTCTATTAGGCTATAATTTTTAATATGAACTATTAGGATAGATATCTGACGATACTAGCGATACTATTAGGATAGATATACTATTCTATATGGATATACTCTATTCAGGATAGATATCTGATACTGATACATATAGAGATACTCTATTAGGATAAGAATATACTAAAATATGGATATATCTATTAGAAAGTATACGTACGTATAATATAGATATAATCTATTAGGAAATCGTTACTATCTGATATATGGATATACTCTAAGGATAGATATACTATATCTATGGATATAATACTATAAAATAATATATAAGATATCGCGCAGAGAAGGTGATCTCTTTCTCATGTAAATATGTAAACTATTCCATAAACCCGGATTTTTCCCCCTAACTATTCCTTTTCTTGCGTATGACGCTTGTTGTCGAGATACAAGGAGACTTTCTCGCAGCGCTAGGGGTGGGGATTCCTGGGTGCGTTATCGTGTTGTCACAATTAAACGGTTATTAAAAATCCTTTCTGTCTGTCAGAGAGAATATCCTGATTGTATCAAAAGCTTTTGTTATGGAAATAGAAGCGTCTATCGGAGGGCGCGTGACCCTCTGTTTACATTGTACCGCACCGGCCATAGAACAGACTCTGTGGCCCATTACTGACCCCGTGGCGATAACGGTGACCTCAATTATTCTGTCTATCTGGAGTGTAAGTAGCAGACAAGTTGTGAATGACCCAGACTGACTTCTCATTCAATCTCTCACTGTTAGAAACTTCACCATTGAGAACAGACACAGAGGAACGTTCTCTCTCACACACCAAGCAGCAATAGGCTGCAATACTCAAAACTACAACTCCCAGCATCCTCTGCTGAAACCTCGCATTTGAGCGAAGGCAATCCACATGGTGATGCAGCTTGCTAATTACTGCCTTTTATCCAATGACATTCCGAATATTGCAGGTCTAAGTTATTATCTATCCAGTAGAGATGTACTGTGGGTTCTAACAGAACCCGGTTTCGAATCAAATCCGAGGGTTTCAAAGACAAAACGATTGGAACTCCCGGAATTTGCGAAACCCGAATTTTACGAGTTTATGAATTTATCGAAAATGTGATAATTATCGAAATCAAAAGTAGATGATTATCGAAAATGAAAATTAGTAGAAAAAGTTTGTAATCACTCGAAGAATTTAACCTCGAATGATGCAATAGTCGTGAATTTCGGTATTTTGTTATGGTAAACCTAAAAGCGTATCACCCTATTGTTAATACTCGGTAACCCCTTGAAAGTAAGCGTTCGATTTCGGTACATCCCTCGAATTTGTAATATGGTACCTTTGACATAGTACGTTTGATTGCGGTAACCCTCGAATTTGTAATCGGTAACCCTTGAAAGTAGCGTTCGATTGTCGGTAACCCTCGATTGTAATATCGTAACCCTGAAGTAGCGTTTGTATTTCGGTACCCTACGAATTTGTAATACGGTAACCCTTGAAAGTAGCGTTGATGTTCGGTAACCCTCGGAAATATTGTAATACGGGTAACCCTGAAAAGTAGCGTCGATTTCGGTAACCTCGGAATTTGTATATCGGTACCCATTGAAAGTAGGTCGTTATTTCGGTAACCCTGAATGTAGCTTATCGGTAACCTCGTGATCATCACTGGTAGCGTGCTAGATTTTCGAGAACCTGGAATTTTTATATATGGTAAACCTTAAAAGTAGCGTTCAATTTCGGTAACACAATGTTCGGTCGGTAACCTCATTTGTTAGTATCGGTGACCCTTGAAAGTGGTTAGATTTCGGTAACACCTGTAATTTGTTAATCGGTAACCCTTGAAAGTGAGTCGTGAGTTATCGGTAACCCTCGAATTTTAATATCATAACCTTTGAAAGTAGCGTTGTGATTTCGGTAACCTCGAAATTGTGAATATCGGAACCCTTGAAAGTAGCGTTCGGAGTTCGGGACCTCTGATTTGTAATATCAGTAGACCCTTGAAAGTAGCGTGTCCGATTTTCCGGTACCCTCAATTTGTAATATCGGTAACCCTTGAAAGTAGCGTTCGATTTCGGTTAACCCTGAATTGTATGCTACCCTTGAGGCTTCATTTGAGGTACCCGATTTTGAATCGGTAACCCTTGAAAGGGGAGCTGGTTCGATTTCGGTACCCTCGAATTTATGGACTAGTAGCGTGATTCGTAACCTAGGTAACCCTTGAAAGTAGCGTTCGATTTCGGTAACCCTGGATTGGATATATCCGGTAACCCTGAAAGTAGCGTTCGATTTCGGTTTAACCCTGGAATTTGTGAAATATCGGTAACGCCTTGAAAGCTAGGTTCGGCGTTCGGTAACCCTTCGAATTTGTAAGTAACATCGGTTCCCGTTGAAAGTAGCGTTAGATTTCGTACACCTGGAGTTGTGTTATAATCGGTAACCCTTGAAAGTATCGTTCGATTTCGGTAAACCCTCGAATTTGTAATATCGGTAAACCCTTGAAAGTTAGCGGTCGATTGTCGGTAACCCTCGAATTGTTTATCTCGGTAACCCTCGAAAGAACATCGATTTCGGTAACCTCATTTAATCGGAATTGAAGTGTAGTTTCGTAATCATTTTCGGTAACCCTTGAAAGTAGCGTTCGTTTCGGTAAACCCCTCGATTTGTAAATTCGGTAACCCTTGAAGTGCGTTCGGGATTCGTAACCCTCGAATTGTGTAACATCGGTAACCTGAAAGTAGCGTTGCGATTCGGTACCCTCAATTGTGTAATATCGTAACCGCCTTGAACGTAGCGTTCGATTTTCGGAACCCTCGAATTTGTATATCGGTAACCCTTGAAAGTAAAGCGTTCGGTTTCGGTAACCTGGAAATTGTAATCTTGCTGAAAGTAGCGCCTTAGGTACCCTGGATTAATCACCCTTGAAAGTAGCGTTCGGTTTCGGTAACCCTCGAATTTGTATATCGGTAACCCTCGAAGTAGCGTCGGTCGGATAACCTCGTTTGTAATATCGGTAAACCCTTAAAGGAGTCGTTCGATTTCGGTAACCCTGAAGTTGTAATATCGGTAACCCTTGAAAGTAGCGTTCGGTTCGGTAACCCTCGAAATGAATGCGGAAGCTGGAACACAGCCGATCGTGAGTAAAGATAGTTGTAATTTAAACAAGTTTTGGTGTCTATTTACGTGAGTCCCCAGAACCTCCCCCAGGTCTCTGTGTATTTCAGTAAACCGACGAATTTACTATTTCATCCTAAAATCGCTATGAACCTTTCACCATGTTTCTCCCTAGACTTCTATGGGTCCGTTTTTGATCTTTCGAATTTTTTAAATTTACGTTAAAATCCAAAACTTCGAAAATGGGACGAAATCATCTGTTCGGAAACTCTCTACTATCCGGGGGTCTTATTGTACAGGATGTAGGTATAGTTTATAGCGCCCACTAGGGGCGCAGCGTGTCCATATAGGATACAAAAGTCGTACAAGGGGGACCATAAATAAAGATATAAAAATAGAACAATCAGTATGCAGCATTCATGAAGTAAGAAAGACCTTGTACCAAGAGGTGAAAGAGGTCCCTGCCCCATAGAGCTTACAATCTACTTAGGATTTATTGAAATACATGTACAAATGGAATTTAAAGGAGAACTTAAGCAACAAATGTAAAGATGGGGGTTTGGCTTTATTTCTGTTACTGCTTTAACTAATCTCATTATTTGATCTAGTGGCCCTTCCCTTCCTCGGGAGTCGGGGGCCAGCCCCACTGACGCCCACTGCTGCCATGTGTACGCGTTCAACTGGGGATGCGCAGTAGGACAAGGCAAATTAACTCCTCCCAGATACACGTTATCTGCAGGCCCCCACACATTGAACAATTCATGCACAGCAGCAGAAGGGGCGGGACATTGCGTCTCAGCCAATCACTGACATCACTCTGCCCCTGCTCTGTGCATGGAAAATCATGGGTCAGCAGCAGCGGCGATGGAACGAATCCTGGTAAGTTTATTCAGGAGTCACTGAGACACTTTGTAACCCAGTGAGGTGTAGGATCCGGGGGTATTTAGTTAAAGGTTTGGGGGTACACATGCCCTACAATCAATGGGGTCCATATTCCGTGCACATATACTGTGCAATACCCAGAGGTAAGTAGTTCATGGTTCTATTCCCAGGCTTATAAATTGTTTTATTGTTCATTTGCTTTGTAAAGAATAAAACAGGATCACGGGAAACGCTGTGGATTTTGTTTTTCCCTTTTAACGTCTATTGACGCTATTGACACTGAGTTAGCGAGTTCTAAACTTTCAGCCAATACAGAATAAAGGGAGAGGGAAGATTATAGAAGCTCCAATTATGGGAACATCCAGAGATAATGACCCGACACGATACAGAGAAAGACGAAACCACAGGGGACGCATGGATCCCCCCCTAAAGAAATATTACATATTTCTCTCCTGGACTGCTTAGAAGCACAAAAGCTCAGACGGAATCCCATTTACGTGTCCTCCTTCGCTGCGTTAAACGAAAGCGGATGTCCTGTCCCCTTGTTCTCTAATCACAGACAGAGAGACAATCGTGGACAGAGACTTGGGATTTTCTTTGTGAAATGTCCAAGTTCTACATCCAATTCTCTCACACCGTGAGAGACGCTGATTGAGGCCCCCACCAATAGCACATCGTATTTATTTTCCCCCCAAAGCTACTCAATGAGAAATCCGTCCTCCTGTTTACTTTCTTTCGCCTGTCGGAAATATCACTTTCCCCCTACGTCTGATGGATGGAATCAGAGGGGATTTTAGCCCCAAAGCTTTTCATTCATCTTGTTGGGAATTTTTGCATAAAAGGACCGTTTGCTATTGCGCTGGGGGAGGGGAAATGGAAATCAGCAACTGGCCACTGAAGCGAGAACCCTGTCCCCCACCAAGGTTGGAAAACCATAACATTACAGACAGTGCTAATTACAGGGCTTGGAACCTGCCACACCCCCCCCCCCCCCCCCTTCCCCAGATTTCTATATACCATCCGGATATATTAATATAATGCATAGAACACGGTATATATGTATAATACCACCCTATATATGAACAAAGTAGTATGATATCCACACGATTTATCATACCACCTAATATAATAATAATTATATAACACCACACACCCCAAGAGATAGATACCTTATATATACATACACTTATATATTATCATTATACCCAACCTATATATATTAATATCGCCACCTTCATATTATATTACCACCATACATTTTTTACATATTAACATTACCACACCCAGATATAGTTTGTCTGGGGTAAACAATACAGTATATTAACCACCCATATATATATTATACCAGCCATGATATTATATAACCACTATACATACCCAGCCATATATATTATATACCAGCTATATATTAGTAATATACCAGCCATATATATTAATATATACAGCCAGTATATATTATATACCAGCCATATATATTATATAACCAAGCCATATATATTCCATCTATATTCCAACCATAATATTATATACTACATCGTATAGTTATATATACACCCATATATATATATATACGCTATATATTACCAGCCATATATATATATATACCAGCCATATATATTATATATACCACTCATATATATTATATATGGCCACCCATCAATATTTCTATACCACTATATATTATACATACCACCCATTTATTATATATACCACTCGTATATAATGTATATACCACACACTAATATATTAAATATTAACCACCAACCCGCCGTATCTATTATAGATCACTCCGTATCTTATATATACCACTATAGATTTGTTTATACCACCCATATCTGTGGTATTCAATTAGATCAACTGGACTTGAATTTACCACTTACTTCGGGGCGTTCCTATAACACTTCTAAGCCACTATCTAATCAGCAGCCCACCAACCCTAACCCTGGCTGTGATATTCTAATTGGGATTTTTCCAGGTACATAATTGCCACAGATTCTTTGTACAAGTCATTCTGAATTGCTAAAGCCAGTCGGATTGACTAGCGAAACGTCTTCAAGACTACATTCAATTTCAGTCCAGTTGATCTAATTGAATACAACAGATATACCATACCTGGATGAATGAGAACCTCCCAGCATATACCCACCCATATATATTATGTAATATTCCATACATTGTTTAACACTTAAACATATTGTTGTGACTGTACATTACATTTAGATTCTACTTCTCTAGAATAAAAGATGTTGGCCAAGGTCAAGATAGACTCTTTCAACAGAGCCCTAACTAACCTAACTAGTCCAACCTAACCTAACCCTACAAACTATGTAAAGCTAGCCTAGCCAATTGTAAACTATGTAAAGCTAGCCTAACCAATTGTAAACTATGTAAAGCTAGCCTAACCAATTGAAACTATGTAGCTAGCCTAACCATTGTCAAACTATGTAACGCTAGCCTAGCCAATTGTTAACATATGTAAAGCCTAGCCACCAATGTAAACTCTGTAAAGCTAGCCTAACCAATTGTAAACTATGTAAAGCTACCTAGCCCGATTGTAAACTATGTAAAGCTATCCTCCCACATTGTAACTTGTAAGCTATCCTAACCATTGTAAACTAATGTAAGGCTATCCTATCCAATTGTAAACTATGTAAGCTAGCCTAACAATTGTAAAACTATGTCAGCTAGCCTAACCAATTGTAAACATGTTAAAGCCTATCCTAGCCATTGAAAACTATGAAAGCTCGCCAACCAATTGTAAAACTATGTAAAGCTAGCCTAACCAATTTCAACTAATGTAAAGCTAGCCTAACCATTTTAAACTCTGTAAAGCTATCCTACCCAATGTACACTATGTAAAGCTAGCCTACCAATTGTAAACTATGTCAAAGCTAGCCTAAAATTAACTTGCACCTAACCTTGTAAACTATGTAAAGCTATCCTAACCATGTAAACGAGTGCACAGCATTGTTAACTATGTAAGCTACCTAACAATTGTAAACTATGTAAGCTAGCCTAACCCAATTGTAACCTATTAAAGGCTACCTAGCGCAATTGTAACACTATGTAAAGCTATCCTAACCAATTGTACAAACATGTAAAGCTACCTAACCAATTGTCAAACTTGTAAAGCTAGCCTAACCAAATTGTAACTATGTAAACTAGCCTAACCAATTGTAAACTATGTAACAGCTAGCCTAGACCAATTGTAACTTGTAAAGCTACCCATAGAACACAAACAAATTGTAAACTATGTAAGACTATCCTAAACAATTGTAAACTATGTAAAGCTAGCCAACCAATTGTAAACTATTAGCTAGCTAACATTAAACTATGTCAAACTAGCTAACCAATTGAAACTATGTAAAGCCAACATTAACTAATGACTCCTAACCAATTGTAACACTTATGTCAAGCTATCCCTAGCCATTTGTAAACTATGTAAGCTAGTAAAAAGCCCTAACCATTGTAAACTATGTAAAGCTAGCCTAAACCAATTGAACTTGTAACTAATCCGATGAAAATAGCTAGCCTAACCATTTGTAAACTATGTAAAGCTACCTAACCAATTGTAAACCTATGTAGCAGCATCCCAATTAAACTGACTTCTAGTGTAAACTATTAAAGCATAGCCGAACCAATTGTACTAGAATACCTACCTTGTAAATAGAAAGCACTCACAATGTACATAAAGCTCGAACAATGTGTAAACTATGTAAAGCTAAGCCTACCCATTGTAAACCTGTAAGCTAGCCTAGCCATTGTAACTATGTAAAGCTAGCTAACCAATTGTAACTATTTACAGCCTGCCTAACCAATTGAAACTTGTAAGCTAGCCTAACCATATGTAAAAACTATGTAAGCTAGCCTAAACCATTGAAACTATGTAAAGCTAGCCTAACCAATTGTAAACTATGTAAAGCTAGCCTAAACCATTGTAAACTATTAAATCTAGGCCTAACATTGTAACTATGTAAAGCTAGCCTCCCCTTGTAAACTAGGTCAAGCTAGCCTAAACAATTGTAAACTAGGGAAAGCTAGCCTAACAATTGTAAACTGGTAAAGCTAGACTAACCAATTGTAAACTATGTAAAGCTGCCTACCATTGTAAACTATGTAAAGCTAGCCTAACCAATTGTAAACTATGTAAAGCTAGCCTAACCAATTGTAAACTATGTAAAGCTATCCTAGCCAATTGTAAACTATGTAAAGCTAGCCTAACCAATTGTAAACTATGTAAAGCTAGCCTAACCAATTGTAAACTATGTAAAGCTAGCCTAACCAATTGTAAACTATGTAAAGCTAGCCTAACCAATTGTTAACTATGTAAAGCTAGCCTAACCAATTGAAATGGCTTTAACAATATCCAACACATCTTTAGTGAAAGAAAAATATATATATAAAAAAAAAACACCAATAACAGGGAGATTCAATAAAAGGGCCCTAACCAAAAAATTGGCCCTAACCAATCAGATGTTAGCTTTCAAATGTTAAATAAGATCTGATTGGTTGGGGCAACGTTAGCACCATTTTAAACCTTAAGAACTTTTATTGAATCTCCCTGTTAAGTGTTTGTTAGAGCAATCTATACAATCTGTAATTTAGGAAAATTCAATTATTATTTAGTCACATTATTGGTCAAAACCTTTCAATACCATGAAACAAAACGGAAATAGAAACAGAGATTGATCACACTAGATTCTAAACACGTTCTAAGCACGTTCTAAACAAACACGTTCTAGACAGTAAAAACGAATCTCACTAGATTGCAAAACATTGTCAATGCAACTGTTAAAAATGTTACAATATTATTAAGGCATTAATGTGTACTGTGGGCCCTGCACAAACATGGACAGATGGGCCCTGCACATACATGGACAGATGGGCCCTGCACACAAATGGACAAATGCAGACAGACAGACACAGTCGATCAAATGCAGACAGACAGACACAGTCGATCATTCCCTCCTAATGCAGATACTTTGGCATTCAGAATGAAGTGACATCCTGGTTTCTATCCTCTCTCTCTAACCAAACTTACTCTGTATCTAATGCTAGCAATACCTCTCCTCCTGTTCCTCTTGGTGTGGGGGTCCAAGGTCTGTTCTTGGACCCTTATTGTTCTCTCTCTACACAATTTCCTTGGGAGATGTCATTAACTCTTATGGCTTTAAATATCATTTATATGCAGACGATACACAAATCTACTTGTCCACCCCTTCACTAACTCCTGACATCCAATCACGTGTCCCCGACTGCTTCCTTACACCCAATCATGTGTCTCTGACTGTCTCCTTGTCATCTCCTCCTGGATGTCTCAATGCTATAACTCCTGACATCCAATCACGTGTCTCTGACTGTCTCCTTGTCATCTCCTCCTGGATGTCTCAATGCTATAACTCCTGACATCCAATCACGTGTCTCTGACTGTCTCCTTGTCATCTCCTCCTGAGTTCACGCTATAACTCCTGACATCCAATCAGCTGTCTTCCGACTGCCCTCCTTGCTATCTCCTCCTGGATGTCTCAACGCTATAACTCCTGACATCCAATCACGTGTCCCGACTGCCTCCTTAATCCAATCACGTGTCTCTGACTGTCTCCTTGTCATCTCCTCCTGGAGTGTCTCAACGCTATAACTCCTGACATCCAATCACGTGTCCCCGACTGCCTCCTTACATCCAATCACGTGTCTCTGACTGTCTCCTGTCATCCTCCGGATGTCTCTTCTCAATGCTATAAATCAGTGATAGTCCAATCACGTGTCTCTGACTGTCTCCTGGTCATCTCCTCCTGGATGTTAATGATTATAACGCCCTGACATCCAATCACGGTCTCTGACTCGTCTCCTTGTCATCTCCTCTGGATGTCTCAACGCTATAACTCCTGACATCCAATCACGTGTCTCCGACTGCCTCCTTGGTCTTCCTCCTGGATGTCCATCGCAATGACTATAACTCCTGACATCCAATCACGTGTCTCCGACTGCCTCCTTGTCATCTCCTCCTGGATGTCTCAATGCTATAACTCCTGACATCCAATCACGTGTCTCTGACTGTCTCCTTGTCATCTCCTCCTGGATGTCTCAACACTATAACTCCTGACATCCAATCACGTGTCCCCGACTGCCTCCTTGTCATCTCTCCGTGGATGTCTCAATGCTATAACTCCTGACATCCAATCACATGGTCCCGACTGCTCCTTGTCATCTCCTCCTGGATGTCTCAATGCTATAACTCCTGACATCCAATCACATGTCCCCGACTGCCCTGTACATCTCACGTCCGTGGATGTCTCAACGCTTTATAAAAACTCCTGACATCCCATAGGGTCTCCGATGCTCCTGCTTGCCATCTCCTCCTGGATGTCTCAACGCATACTCCTGACATCCAATCACGTATCTCCGACTGTCTCCTTGCCATCTCCTCCTGGATGTCTCAACGCTATAACTCCTGACATCCAATCACCTGTCTCCGACTGCCTCCTTGCCATCTCCTCCTGGATGTCTCAACGCTATAACTCCTGAAATCCAATCACCTGTCTCCGACTGCCTCCTTGCCATCTCCTCCTGGATGTCTCAACGCTACCTGAAATGAAATCTTTCTAAAACTGATCGTTTTCCCACCTAAACCTGGTCCTGTCCCATCTTTCTCCATCTATCATACCAACCCCCCATTTCCCCTATCCAATTGGCATGCTGCCTAGGGGTAAGACACACACACAGACACACACAAACAGACACACACACACACACACACAGACAAACACAAAGAGACACACACATAGAGACACACCACAACACAAAATTCCAACAGTCTCTGGTTCTGCAGTTATAGGCCCCTGTAATGCCCCCCACACTGAGAGTGTACGTAACTTGCATACAGAGGAGAGTACCAGAGTGCAATGTCTTCCGGAGCCAACCGGAGAACCCACCCTTACCTCCTTTCCTCTTGTGGCAAGGTGCCTAGCACTTGTAATCGTTATTATTATATTATATTTTTATGTATGACCTATGTAGGTTTTTATCCCCCTTTTGTGTGACTTTAATTGTATTTGTTATTGTACGAGCTTCGTCCCCAAGTGGCGATTTACAAATAATGATACATACATACCTATACATACATAAATATACATACATATACATCCATACTATACATCATCCTACTATACATACAAACATACATATACAAGTAATACATATACATACTATACTACTATCCTACATACATATACAGACATAACCCAACATCATGCCGTACATATAACATACAATACATACATAACCATGCATCAAGAAAATACTCTACATCCCACT
>JAACNH010000020.1:230326-291239 GCA_019447015.1 Hymenochirus boettgeri
TTTACACGTTTGATCCTGATAGAAATCTAGTCTTGTCTTTTCCTTCAGAAACATCAAGGTTCCTGTTACATTGACAACACACAGAATGTGGAATCACAGGGCATTCCAGAAAAGGGATCTGTGGTCCAACGCTGCAGGCCTATCATGGGAGAGCTTGGCAGGGGGTCCACTCTGAAAACAAAGCAGCCAGAGGGCAGGGTGTGGGGTGGCTGATGGCAGAGATCAGAGTGATAGGACGTCTATAGTGATAGTGAAATACATAGAGGGTTCCTTTGTCCAGTTGTTACCAGTAATACATGTTGAAATAAGTATAAAATCACTCTAACACACTGATATTGGCCATTGGCAGACTATAGGTAAATTAAATCCTCCATACCCCCTACTGTAGGGGTGAAGGTAACCGAAAGTTAAAAGAGAAGCAGAGGAGCACACTTCTTACTGTATGTGTATCATGGTTTATTGTGCAAAAATAGTGGAATGTTACAGGGTGATACTTGCCCCCTAAAGGTTACCCGAGGAAGTGCGATGCTCTCACTGCTACCTCTGACTTAGGGTTACTAGTTGTAACATATAATGATGAACAATGTTACTAGTTTAACGTATAATGATATACATGGTTACCCGTTGCAGCATACTAATAATGATAATTAATGTAACTAGTTGTAATATATAATGCTGAACACTATTACTTGTCATCAGATAACAATGTGTATTGTAACATATAATGATGGAGACTATGACCGTTTGTAACACAATGATGAACAATGTTAGCAGTTGTATCATATAACAATGTTACCAGTTGTATCATATAACAATGTTACCAGTTGTAACATATAACAATGAACCATGTTACCAGTTGTATCATATAACAATGAACAATGTTACCAGTTGTAACATATAACAATTAACAATGTTACCAGTTGTAACATATAACAATTAACAACGTTACCAGTTGTATCATATAACAATGAACAATGTTACCAGTTGTAACATATAACAATGAACAACGTTACCAGTTGTATCATATAACAATGAACAATGTTACCAGTCGATACAATATGGTAAAGTGTAATGATACATTGATAACAATTGTTATTGATACAAGAAACTAGGTGTAACATTGTTATACATATGACTAACCTGGTACAACAATTGTTCATAGGATCAATTGGTACATTTTATCTGATATGATCAACGGTCAACATTGTTTATATGACATACACTTGGTAACACTGTTATTGTTATATGATACAATAACTTGTTAACTGTATCCTATGTAAATATTTAATATAAACTGGTAACACATTGTTAATTGTCAAATGATCCCACTGGTAACATCTTGTTATATCAACTTGCGTTAAAGTTTACATGTAACTTGCTATATACAACGGGTAAGTTGTTAATTGTTATAAATATGCTTGTGAAGGTTCTCATATCATCCAGGTCATGGTATATCTAGTTTTATTCAATTACGATACAACTGGACTTGAAATTACTTTCTTGAAGACGTTAGCGCTAGTCCCCTCCGACGGCTTCTCATTCAGAATGACTTTGTACAAGAATACTGTGGCAATTACATGTCCCCTGGTAAAACATCCCAATAGCACTATCACAACCCAGGGTGTTAAAGGTGTGATTAATACGTGGCTAAGAGGTTGTATAGGAACGGCCAGATAAGTGCTTAAAACAGCATTGTAATGCAGGTCACACGTTGGTGTCGACCCCCCCACCTCCTTTTTTTTAGGCTTGGTTTTCATTTATTTTACACATAAATGCCTCCTTAACACCTAATCTTCCCCTAAGGTATCATGTCAGCCTTTAGCCAGTTGATAAAACTCCTTCATCTGAACCTGACCTACTACAGGAAAGAAGAAGCCTTACATCCCTCAAGAAGATTGCCAGTTATCACCATTCCTACCATCTAGGCAGATAAAAGTGGAAGATGGCACATGTACTTCAACACCTCAGAAACTACCTGATACAGAGTGACCATGCTCCTGGCCGATAACAACACATAGAGCTTTAACCAAGGGATCCCACCACACCGTTACAAAAAAAGAGTCATACAAGACATTACTACAACGCTGTTCAAAGAAAAGCCATTGACGAGCATGTAATCAATCGCCTCTACACCACTTGTGAGGCACCTCCATGCATACTATGTGGACTACCAAAGATACAATATGAAAGGCGGCCCACCTACATGAAACTATAGTCAGCAGTCAATCAACTGCGGTAACATACAGGTGGGTAACATGGTTAACTTGTTATATGATACAACTTGGTAATTGTTCCATTGTATATTATACAACTGGTAACATTGTTCTGTTATATGATACAACTGGTAACGTTGTTAAGGTATTGATAAACTGGTAACTTTAGTTATATTGATACAACTGAGTGTACGTGTTAATTTTATAGTTTACAAGTATCATATAACAATGTTACCAATTGTATCATATAACAATGTTACCAATTGTATCATATAACAATGTTACCAGTTGTATCATATAACAATGTTACCAGTTGTATCATATAACAATGTTACCAGTTGTATCATATAACAATGTTACCAGTTGTAACATATAATTGTGAGCCAGAGGGCTAAGCACGAACAATTGTTTCTTGTGAAATCTGCACAGAATGTGATCTGATGTGTGAATGTCCAACAATCTCAGTGGGACCTCATGGGCTCAGTAATTATATTAAATTGCAGTTTCTTATATTTACCATTAATTAATCCGCACTTTACTTTACAAGAAGGGAGGGAAAGGTCCTGACAGATTCTCGGACCTGAAGCTTCCACCTTGTGTATTATCCACATATTCCAATCACCTTTCTGTGCAGATTATACAGTGAAGATACATTGTTATATTGGGCTGTCAGGTCAAACACATTTAAAATACCAGGAATTATATGTCCCCCCCACCACCACCTCTGCCTCTCAAAAGGTTTCCGCCTCCTTTCCAAGCTTATTTAAAAGCTTGCACATGCTCAGAGGAGGCAGCTAGGGTCATTGGATGTGATGTCATCTGTTACATACATGACTAGCAGCTGCTAACCAGAAGAACCAGGAAGCATAAAGAGGGGTAACAGAACATGTGTTTTCTGCCAGCGTTGCACAATAAAAGGATTGCTTTTATTTGTCTTATACTATTATTCAGTGCCTGGTTCTTTATCTTATAATGTGTTGATATATATGTAAGTAGCCAAGAGCACCTCCAGTCTACTTAGATATTTATTACAGGATTTCAGGTTAGTCTTACATCTCTTAGGTTTCTAATTATTGCAGTTTTGGGGGAATTATTTGTAGATGGAGAGAATATAGATGGGCCCCATAAAAAATCATTGGCACAGGGGCCCACTAGATTATTATATTTCACATTGTATTAGTGGTGCTGTTTTCCAACATATATTCCTACCACTGTGTACAATGTGTACAGATGGTTCCTTCCTATTGTTATGTAACCACGTGGACCAGCTATTTATACACCCAACGCCTTTCCCATGATAGGGTGCTATTAACTTGTCTTTTTATACTTCCCACATCCATTACCGAGCCTTTTAAGCAGGTTTACCAGGTGCTGTTTAGTTTGCGGTTTGCATATATTTACATGATGCTGCCATACTGCCGCCCTGCCTGCTTTGCATATTGCATCAGTTATCACCCCCCATATTAATTATCAGTTTGAATAAATAAACTCCCCCGTACCCAGGAAAACAAACAGACCACAAAGATTTTACTTTGAAAAGTCTATCAATTGTTCAATGATGCAGGTGAAGCCAACCTTACAATCGCTCCTCTTGGGCAAGTCAGTAAGTCAGTGGCAGCTCCCACCCATATGTATAAATATAAATATACAGAGAAGGAATGTTCTGTACACACAATAAGCTATACCCTCATACTGTACTGTCTAAGGGAAACCATATGGCAGCTCCCACCCATTTATAAATACAAATATACATATTCTGTGTGCATTTATGAGTGAATGTTGGTATGTGTGAACACCATGGTGGGATATTCCCTCTCACCAAAACACACACACATATCAGAGTATGTTCTGATGTATCCAGTTATAGATTAAAGGTGGCCATAGACGGAAAAATATTATCGAGCGATCCCTAATGATAAACTCATTTGGCCAAAATTTGTGTCGGGCCTGATAACGAAACCGGACGAGCGACGTTTCGTAGCAGGATGGCGCAGCCCCATGTAGCGTCCTGCTACGAAACGCGTAGGTGGGAGATTTGAGCTCTTCTTAGTGCCATGAGTGTGTGGTCTGTTTTTGATTTATACAGGGAAGGAATGTTCTGTACACACAATAAGCTATACCCTCATACTGTACTGTCTAAGGGAAACAATATGGCAGCTCCCACCCATACGTATAAATATACAGAGAAGGAATGTTCTGTACATACAAAAAGCTATACCCTCATACTGTACCGTCTAAGGGAAACAATATGGCAGCTCCCACCCATATGTACAAATATAAATATTCAGAGAAGGAATGTTCTGTACATACAATAAGCTATAACCTCATACTTTATTGTCTAAGGGAAACACTATGGCAGCTCCCACCCATATGTATATAAATACTGTACCACATTCATACAAGAAAGATTAAAGTCCTCCCCCTTATATATTAAGGATAAAAGACAAGGTCGATAAACCAAGCTTTATATACCACCCCTAGTTAAGTAGATAGACCACAACGTATATATTATATATACCACCAGAGAGATGAGAGATCTAGACGAGAGGAGGAGAGAGAGAGAGACACAACACACAACCACAGAGAGAGGCTAGAGACACCGGGAGAGAGGACAGAGACCCACCGAGAGGTGAGGAATGAGACACCCTTATATCTGATATTACCAGCCCATAAATTTATTACATAGTACATATACACCCCATATATATTAAATACAGTATACCCACCCATATATTATATACCGCCAGATATTATATATACCAGCCAATATATATTATATACCAGTTATATATCGTATATATACAGCCATATATAGGATATATACAGCCATATATATTATATAAAGCCATATATATTATATACCAGCCATATATAGTATATATACCAGCCATATATATTATATACCAGCCATATATATTATATATACCACTCGTATATGTTATATATACCACCCATATATATTATATATACCAGCCATATATAATATATATACCAGCCATATATATTATATATACCACTCATATATATTATATATGCCACCCATATATATTATATACCAGCCATATATATTATACATACCACCCATATACATTATATATACCACTCGTATATATTATATATACCACACATATATATTATATATACCACCCCGTTAGATTTATATATACCACTCCTTGTATATATATATACCACACTTATATATATTAGTGTATACCACCCATATTGTTGTATTCAATTAGATCAATGGACTTGAAATTTTTACACCTAATCTGGCGTCCTATAACACTTTTCTTAAGGCCACACTAAATCACACCCGTAACCATGGCTGTGATATGCCTAATTGGGTTTTCCAGGGTTCATAATTGCCAAAGATTCTTGTTACAAGTCACATTCTGAATGAAGGAAACCAGTCGGATGACTAGCGAAACGTCTCAAGAACTCATTTCAAGTCCAGGGATCTAATTGATACAACAGATTTATAACATGACATGGATGAATGAGAACCTTCACAAGCATATATACCCACCCATATATATTATGTATATTACATAATTGGGAATAACACTTAACAATATGTTGCGTGAAACGGTAAATTACTTGAAATTAGTACTTTCTCTAGAATAAAAAGCTGGTGGGGGCCCCCCCACGGTCACGATAGGACTCTTCAACAGAGGCCCTAATATAACCTAACTAGTTCAAACCTAACCAACTTACAAAACTATGTAAAGCTAGCCAAACCCAATTTGTAAACTATGTAAAGCTAGCCTAACCAATTGTAACTATGTAAAAGCTAGCCACCCCATTGTAAACTATTGTAAAGCTGCCTAACCAATTGGAAACTATGTAAAGCTCGCCTAAGCCAATTTAACTATGTAAAGCTATAAGCTAACCAATTGTTAACACTATGTAAAGCAGCCTAACCAATTTCTGTAAACTATGTAAAGATATCTAGCCAATGTAAACTATGTCAAGCTATCCTAACAATGGTAAACTAGTAAAGCTATCCTAACCAATTGTAAACTATGTAAAGCCTATCCTAGCCAATTGTAAACTATGTAAAGCTCAGCCTAACCATTGTAAATATGGTAAAGCTAGGCCTAACATTGTAAATATGTTAAAGCTATCCTAGCCAATTGAAAACTATGTTAAAGCTAGATAACCAATTGTAAACTATGAAAGCTAGCCTAACCAATTGTAACTATGTAAAGCTAGATAACCAATGTTAAACTTGTAAAGCTAGCCTAACCAATGTAAACTATGTAAAGCTAGCCTAACCAAGTGTTAAACTATGTTAAAGTAGCATACAATTGTAAACTATGTAAGCTAGCCAACAATTGTAACTTGTAAAGCTAGCCAACCAAGCGGAAAACTATGTAAAGCTATCTAGGCAAATTGTTAACATGTAAAGCGAGCCTAACCAATTGTAAACTATGTAAAGTAGCCTAACAATTGTAAACTTTGTAAAGCTATCCTAGCCAATTGTAAACATGTAAAAGCTATCCTAAACCAATTGTAAAATATGTAAAGCTATCCTAACCATGGTTAAACTATGTAAAGCTATCCTAGCAATTGTAAATATGGTAAAGCTAGCCTAACCAATTGTAAACTATGATAAAGCTAGCCTAACCAATGTTAAACTATGTTAAAGCGATCCTAGCCAATTGTAAAACTATGTAAAGCTAGCCAAACCAATTGGTAAACTATGTAAAGCTAGCCTACTAACCAAATTGTAAACTATGTAAAGCTAGCCTAACCAATTGTAAACTATGTAAAGGCTAGCCTAACAATTGTAACTATGTAAAGCTAGCCAACCAATTGTAAAACTATGTAAAGCTAGCCTCTAACCAATTGTAAAATATTGTAAAGCATAGCCTAACCAATTGTTAAAACTATGTAAAAGCTAGGCCTAACCAATTTGTAAACTATGAAAGCTAGCTAGCCAATTTTAACTATGTAATAAAGCTAGCCTAACCAATTGTAAACTATGTAAAGTAGCCTAACCAATTGCTAACTATGTAAAGTATCCTAGCCATTGTAACTATGTAAAAGATAGCCTAACCAATTGTCCACTATGTAAAGTAGCCTAAACCATTGTAAACTATGAAGTAGCCTACACCCAATTGTAAACTATGTAAAGCTAGCCTAACCATTGTAAACTATGTAAGCTAGCCTAACCATTGTAAACTAGGAAAGCTAGCCTTAACCAATTGTAAACTATGTAAGCTAGCTAACCAATTGTAAACTATGTAAAGCTAGCCTAACCAATGGTAAACTATGTAAGACTAGCATAAACAAGGTAACTATTAAGCTAGCCAACCAATTGTAAACTATGTAAAGATAGCCTAACCAAATTGTAAAAAATATGTAAAGCTAGCCTAACCATGTAAATATGTAAAGCAGCCCTAACACAATGGTAAACTATGTAAAGCTAGCCTAACCAATTGTAAACTATGTAAAGATAGATAACCAATTGTTCACACTATGTAAAGCTAGCCAACCAATTGATAAAACTCGTAAAGTTTAGCAAACAATTGTAAACTATGTAAAGCTAGCCCTAACCAATTGTAAACTAGTAAGCTATCATAGCCAATTGTAAACTATGTAAAGCTAGCCTAACCAATTTGTAAACTAGTAAAGTTACTAGCAATTGTAAAATAGTAAAGCTAGCCTACCAATTGTTAAACTATGTAACGCTAGCCTAACCAATTTGTAAACTATGTAAAGCTAGCCTAACCAATTGAAACTATGTAAAGCTATCCTAGCCTTGTTAAACTATGTAAGTAGCCTAAAACCAATTGTAAACTAGTAAAGCAGCCTAACAATTGAGAATGGCTTTAACAAATCCAAACACATCTTAGTGAAAGAAAAATATTATAATATAAAAAAAAAAACACATAACAGGGGAGATTAAATAAAAGGGCCCCTAACCAAAAAAATTGGCCCTAACCATTCAGATGTTAGCTTTCAAAATGTTAAGTAAGATTGATTGGTGGGGCAACGTAGCACCATTTTAAAACCTTAAGAAAACTTTTATGAATCTCCCTGTTAAGTGTTTGTTAGAGCAATCTTACAATCTGTAATTTAGGAAATTAATTATTATTTAGTCACATTATTGTCAAAACCTTTCAAACCATGAAACAACACGGAAATAGAAACAGAGATTGATCACACTAGATTCGAACCACGTTCTAAACACGTTCTAGCACGTTCTAAAACAAACACGTTCTAGGACAGTAAAAACGGATGTCTCACTAGATTGCCAAAACATTGTCATGCAACGTGTTAAAATGTTACAAGATATCTAAGCAATGAAATGTGTAATGTGGCCTGCACCAAACATGGAAGATCGGGGCCTGCACAGACATGGACAGATGGGCCCGCCCACACAAATGGGACAAATGGCAGACAGGACAGACACAGTCGAATCAAATGCGACAGACAGACACAGTGATCAATTACCTCCGTTCATAATGCCAGAACTTTGGGCATTACAGAATGAAGTGACATCCTGGTTTTATCCTCTCTCTCTAACCAAACTTACCTGTATCTAATGCTAGCAATACCTTCATCCTGTTCCTCTGCGTGTGGGGGTCCAAGGTCTGTCGTGGACCCCGTAGTGTTCTCTACTCTACACAATTTCCTTGGGAGATGTCATTAACTGTATGGCTTTAAATATATTTATATGCGGACGATACACAAATCTACTTGTCCACCCTTCACTAACTCCTGAATCCAATCACGTGTCCCCGACGCTTTCCTTACACCCAATCAGTTGTCATTGACTGTTCATTGTCATCTCCTCTGGATGTCTCATGCTCTAAAATCCGACATCCAATCACGTGTCTCTGACGTCTCCTGTCATCGACTCCTGGATGTCCATGATATAACTCATGACATCCAATCACGTGCTCTGACTGTTCCTTGTCCATCTCCTCCGGATTTCAATGCCGATAACTCATAATCAATCACGTTGTATTGACGTATCCTTGTCATTCCTCCTGGAGTCTAAACGCTATAACTCCTGACATCCAATCACGTGTCCCCTGACTGCCTCCTACATCCAATCACGTGTCTTGACGTCTTTCTGTCATTCTCCTGGATGTCTCACCTATAACTCCTGACATCCAATCACGTGTCCCCGACTGCCTCCTTACATCCAATCACATGTCTCTGACTGTCTCCTTGTCATCTCCTCCTGGATGTATCAACGCTATAACTCCTGACATCCAATCACGTGTCCCCGACTGCCTCCTTACATCCAATCACATGTCTCTGACTGTCTCCTTGTCATCTCCTCCTGGATGTCTCAACGCCCTTATAACTCGACATCCAATCACGTTTGTCCCCGACTGCCTCCTTACATCCAATCAAATGTCTCTGACCGTCTCCTTTGTCAATCATCCTGGATGTCTCAACAGCTATAACTCTGACATCCAATCACGTGTCTCGACTGTTCCTTGTCATCTCCTCCTGGATGTCTCAACGCTATACCTCCGACATCAATCAAGTGTCCTCGACTGCATCCTTGTCATCTCTCCTGGATGTCTCAATGCATAACTCTGACATCCAATTCACGTGTCTATGACTGTCTCCTTGTCATCTCTACTGGAGTATCAATGACCTATAACTCCTGAAATCCAATCACGGGTCTCTGAACTTGCTCCTGTCATCTCCTCCTGGAGTCTCGATGCTATAACTCTTGGACATCCAATCACGCCCCCTGTCTCTGACTGTCTCATGGTCATATCCTCCTGGATGTCTCAAAGCATACCTCCGACATCCAATAACGTGTCCCCGACTGCCTCATACATACAATCACATGTCTCTGACTGTATCTTGTCATCTACTCCTGGATGTCTCAATGCTATAAACTCCGACATCCCATAACGTGTCCCTGACTGCCTCCTACATCAATCACATGTCTCTGACTGTCCTCATGTCATCCTCCTGGAGTCTCAACGATAACTCTCGACATCCACTCACGTGTCCCGACTGCCTCCTTACATCAATCAGTGTGTCTGACTGTCTCCTTGTCATCCCTCCTGGATGTTCAAAGCTATAAAAACTCGACATTCCAATCACGTGTCCCCGACGCCTCCTTACATCCAATCATATGTCTATGACTGTCTCCTTCGTCAATTTTCCTCATCCTGGATGTCTCAACGCTTAAACTCCTGAAATCCAATCACGGTCTTGACTGTCTCCTGTCATATCCTCCTGGATTGTCTCAACGCATAACTCCTGACATCCAATCACGTGGTATCCGACGCCTCCTTGTATTCCTCATGGATGTCTCAATGCTATAACTCATGACATCCAGATCAAACGTCTCTCGGACTGTCTTCCTTGTCATCTCCTCCATGGGATGTCTCAATGCCGTATTAACTCTGACAGCCAATCACGTGTCTCGGACTGTCTCCTTTCATACTCCTCCTGGATGTCAATGTATAACTCCTGACATCCAATCACGTGTCTTCGACGTCTCCTTGCATCTCCTCCTGGATGTCTCACCGCTTATAACTCCTGACATCCAATCACGTGTCCATGATGCCTCTTACGCAATAACAGTCTCTGACCTGTCTCCTGGTCATTCATCTGGATGTCTCAACGCTATAACTCCTGACATCCAATCACGTGTCCCCGACTGCCTCCTTACATCCAATCACGTGTCTCTGACTGTCTCCTTGTCATCTCCTCCTGGATGTCTCAACGACTATAACTCCTGAAATTCCAATCACGTGTCCCCGACTGCCTCCTTACATCCAATCACATGTATCGACCGTCTCCTGTATCTCATCCGGAGTGTCTAACGCTATAACTCCTGACATCCAACACGTTGTCTCTGGAGTTCCTTGTCATCTCCTCCGCGAAGGTCTCACGCTATAACTACTGACATCAATCAGTGTATCCGATGCCTCTTGTCAATCTCCTCCTGATGTCTCATGCTTATAACTCCGACATCAATCACGTGTATCTGACTGTCTCCTTGTCATCTCTCCTGCGATGTCTCAATGCTAAACTCCTGGACATCCAATCACGTGTCTCGGGACTGTCTCCTTGTCATCTCCTCCGGATGTCTCAAGCTATAACTCCTGACATCCAATCACGTGGGCTCTGACGTCCCTTGTCATCTCCTCCTGGATGTCTAAACGCTTATATAACTCCTGAACATAAATCACGTGTCCCCGACTGCCTCCTACATCAATACATGTCTCTGACGTCTCCTTGTCATATCCTCCGGATGTATCAATGCTATAATCCTGACATCCAATCACGTGTCCCTGAACGGCCTCCTTACATCCAATCACAGTCTCTGACTGTCTCCTTGTATTCCTCCTGGATGTCTCAACGCTAAACTCCTGACACCAATAACGTGTCCCGACTCTGCCTCTGACATCCACAGTGGTCTCTGACGTCTCCTTGTCTCTCCTCCTGGATGTATCAACGCCCTTATAACTCTGACATCAATCACGTGTCCCCGACTGCCCCTTACATCCAATCATAGTCCTGACTGTCTCCTTGTCATCTCTCCTGGAGGTATCAACGCTAACTCCTGAAATCCAATCACGTGTCTCTGACAGTCTCCGTGTTCATCTCCGCCTGGATGTTATCAACGCTATAACTCCTGAATCCAATCACGGTCTCCGATGCCTCATTGTATCTCCTCCTGGATGTCTCAATGCTAGAACTCCTGACATCAAATCACGTCTTCTGAAGGTATCCTGTCATCGCCTCTGGATGTCTCAATGCTCGACTCCTGACATCCAATAAGTGCTCTGACTTGTCTCCTGTCATCTCCTCCGGATGTCTCAAATGCTATAACTACTGACATCATCAGTGTCTCTGAATGTATCCTGTCATCTCTCCCCTGATGTCTCAACGCCTATAACTCCTGACATCCAATCACGTGTCCACGACGCCTACTTACATTCCCAATCAATGTATCTGACTGTCTCCTTGTCATTCCTCTGATGTCTCAATGCTATAAACTCATGACATCCAATCCGTTCTATGGACTGTCTCCTTGTAATCTCCTCCTCCTGGATGTCTCAACGCTCATACCTCCTGACACCAATCACGTGTCAACGACTGCTCCTTACATCAAAATAAGTTGTCTCTGAATGTCTCCTTGTAATCTCCTCCTGGATGGTCTCAACGTAGAACTCCTGACATCCAATAAATGTCACCGACTGCCTCTTACATCCAATCAAATGTCTCTCCTGTCTCCTCGTCATCTCCTCCTGGATGTATCAACGCTTATACTCTGACATCCGATCACGTGTCTCCGGACTTGCCTCCTTGTGTCATCTCCTCATGATGCTCAATGCGATAAATCCTGAATCCAATAACGTGTCTCTGACGGTATCCTTGTCATTTCCTCCTGGGAGTCTCAAACTCCTATAACTCCTGGACATCCAATCACATGTCCCCGACTGCCTACTTGAATCTCCTCCGGGATGTTCAATGCTAAACTCCTGACATCCAATCACAGGTCTCCGACTGCTCCTTTTCCATATCCTCCTGGAGGTCTCAACGCTATAACCATGACATACAATCACTGAATCTCCGACTGCCTCCTTGCCATCTCCTCCTGGATGTCTCCCAACGCTATAACTCCTGCATCCAATCACGGATCTCCGACTGTCTCCTTGCCATATCCTCCTGCATGTCTCAACGCTATAACTCCCGACATCCAATCACATGTCTACGATGCCTCCTTGCCATCTCTCCTGTATGTTCTCAACGCTAAACTCCTGACATCCAATCACGTGTCTCCGACTGCCTCCTTGAAATTCCCCCTGGTGTTCAACGCTTATAACTCCTGACATCCCCATCACATGTACCCGACCTGCCTCCTTGCCATTCCTCTGGGTGTCTCAACGCTATAACTCCTGACATCCAATCACGTGTCTCCGACTTGCCTCCTTGCCATCTACGCCTGGATGTATCACGCTAAACTCTGACATCCAATCACCTGTCTCACTGACTGCCTCCTGCCATCTCCTCCGGGATGCTCAACGCTATAACTCAGACATCCACTCACATGTCTACGACGTCTCCTTGCCATCTCCTCCTGGATGTCTCAATGCTATAACTCCGGAAACCAATTACCTGTATCCGATGCCCCTTGCAATCTCATCCGGAGTATCAACGATATAACTACGGACATCCAATCCACCGGTCTCCGACGGCCGCTTGCCATATCCTCCTGGATTCTCAACGCTACCTGAACTGAAATGAAATATTTCTAAAATGATCGTTTTTCCAACTAAACATGGTCAGTCCAATATTTCTAATCGATCATACCAACCCCCCAGTTCCACTAATCCAATTGGCATGCTGCTAGGGTAAGACACACACAACAGACACACACAAACAGACACACACACCCACACACCACAGACAAACACAAAGAGAAACACACATAGGAGACACACCAAACACAAAATTCAAACAGTCTCTGGTTCTGCAGTTATAGGCCCCTGTTAATGCCCCCCAACACTGAGAGTGTACGTTAAATTGCATACAGAGGAGAGTACCAGAGTGCAATGTCTTCCGGAGCCAACCGGAGAACCCAGGTCCCAGTCTGAGTCACTGACCCTCCTTTTCTGTCAGGAAAGGGGCAGGGGGAAAATGAATTTCTAAATTAGCAGGAGTGCACGCCATGAGCAATACTTTCATACTGCTTCATGGAAGGATCGTCCCTGCCTACCTCTCATTCTGCTTTGCTGAGAAGTAATTTTGCTGTTGTCTTTAGACGGTAGTCAGTGAGTTTATTTGTAGTTTAAGGTCTCTCTGGCGTGTGTGAAAATGATTGATACAATGTTTTTAAGGGAATTTACCTGAGGACAATTTTTGGAACCAAACTTTTTAAATAGAGGACTGACAGGATAACAGGGACTAAAATTCTAACACACGGCAGAACAGGAGGTTAGAATAAAGCTAGCCTACCTCCTTTCCTCTTGTGGCAAGAAAAGGCTCTAGCACTTTTACGTCTATTATTATATTTATATTGTTATGTAGGGAACTATTTAGTTAGTTATCCCTTGTGTGACTTTATTGTATTTTGTTATTGTACAGAGATGCGTCCCCAAGTGGCGATTTACAAATAAATTAGACATAATACCTATACATACATACAATATACATACATATACAACATACATATACATACATACATACATATACATACATACATATACATACATACAGATACATACATATACATACTAACATACATACATAGACAATACATACATATACATGCATACATATACATACTACATACAATCCATGCATGCATATACATACATACATACATACATATACATACATACATATACATACATACATACACATAGATAGATGCATACATACATATACATACATACATATACATGCATACATTACATCGATACATACATAACTACAACTACATATATACATATACATACATACATACAGACATACATACATAAATACATACATAAATTCATACAAAGGGCAGATGTTTTACGATCGATTTTATGATAGAGTGCAAGGATCGGGAAGTCTGATGAAAAACCAAAACAAAGTTCCCTATGGAGCAGTGTTCCTGTATGTTCCCGGTATATTCCCTGTATGTTCTGTATGTCCTGTAGGGTCTGTATGTCCCGTATATTCCCGTTATGTTCCATGTATGTCACGGTATGTTCCTGTATGTTCCTGTTATGTCCCTGTATGTCCCTGTAGGTTCCTGTATGTTCCTGTATGTTACATGTATGTTCCCTGTAGTCCCTGGTAGGTCTCCCTGTAAGGTGTGCACTGCGACAGTAAGTGCTGTGGTATGTAGCACACCAATTTAAACTTTGTATGCCACAGAACATGTATTCTGCACACACTACATTTCCATTAGGGGGGGAAATTGCACATGAGGCTCCAGTCTTTCCGCAATTTAAAAAAACAGTTGTTTGTCCGATAACCGCTGACATTATGATTTATCCACGGCTCGATCCATGTCGTGTTACTTGCTCTTACTTCTACTAGAATTAGAGATGTTAGGGTTAGTTACCGTTTAACAAATAGCAGTCTTAGTGGCTATTACGTGGTTCCTAACCACTGCAAGGTTTCATACCGTGCCCCCACCTACAGAGGGCGCTGTGTATGATAGGAATACAGAGGATTCAGGGGAACATACCCATTTATAAAGAGGAAAAGGAAAGGGAAAAAGAACAAGTTCACTACAGAATGTATTTAACCATTCCACTGCACATGGTCCAGCTGCCAGTGTCGGCTCGACACACAGTGACTGGGTCTGTTTCATTTACACGTTGATCCTGATAGAAATATAGTCTTGTCTTTTTCCTTCAGAAACATCAAGGTTCTGTGACATGACAACACACAGAAGGGAATAAAAGGGCATTTCCAGAAAAAAGGGAATCTGGGTCCAAACGCTGCAGGCCCTATCATGGGAGAGTTGGGCAGGCGGTTCCATTCTGAAACAAAAGGCAGCCCGAGGCCAGGGTGTGGGGTGGCTGATGGCAGAGATCAGAGTGATTAGGACGTAATCGTGATAGTGGAAATACATAGAGGGTTCGTTGTACAGTTGTTGCCAGTAATACAGTTGAAAATAAGTATAAAATCACTCTAACACACTGATATTGGCCATGGCAGGACTATAGGTAAATTGAAATCCTCATACCCCCTAGGTTGTAGGGGTTGAAGCGTAACCGAAAGTTAAAAGAGAAGCAGAGGAGCAAACTTCGTACTGTATGTTGTATCATGGTTATTGTGCAAAAAATAGGGGGAATGTTACAGGGTGATAATTGCCCCCTAAAGGTACCCGCGGGAGTGCGAGGCTCTCACTGATAACTATGACTTAGGGTTCTAGTTGAACATTAAATGATGAAACAATTATGTTCTAGTCTTACGTATAATGATATACCGGTTACCGTTGCGCATATAATAATGATAATTAATGTAACTAGTTGTAATATATAATGTGAACACTATTACTTGTCATCAGATAACAATGTGTATTGTAACATATAATGATGGAGACTATGGACCGTTTGTAACACAATTGATGAACAAATGTTAGCAGTGTATATATAACAATGTTACCAGGTGATCAATAACAATGTACAGTTGTAAAATATAACAAATGACCCCATGTTACCGTGTATCAATAACATGTGAACAAGGGTACCAGTTGTAACATATAAACAATAAACAATGTACCAGTTGTAACATAGAAACAATTAACAACGTTACATTGTATCATAAACAATGACACAAGGTTACCAGTTGTAACTATAACAAGAACACGTTTACCAGTTGTTCATAAACATGAACAAGTACCAGTTGTAAATAGAACAATAAACAACGTTACAAGTTGTATCATATAACAATGAACATGTTACCAGTGGTATCATATACAATTAAAACGTACCAGTGGTATATATAACAATTGGAACAATGTTCACCAGTTGTAGCATATAACAATGAACAATGTACAGTTGTATCAGATAACAATTACAATGTTACCAGTTTGATATCATATAACAATGAAACCTGTTACCAGTTGTATCATATAACAATTAACATGTTACAGTTGTATCAATAACAATGAACCATGGTTTACCAGTTGTATCATTTTATAACAGTGTTACCCGTTGTTATCATAAACAATGTACCAATTTATCATATAACAAAGTTACCAGTTGTATCATATAACAATGTTACCAATTGTATATCATAACATGTGACCAATTGTATCATATAACAAGTTACCAGTTGTAAATATAACAATGTTACCCAGTTGGATCATATAAACATGTTACCGTTTAACAGATAACAATGTTACCCGGTGTATCATATAACCAATGTTACGTTGTATCATATAACAATGGTACCAGTTGTATCCTATAACAAGGTACCAGTGTATCATATAACAATGTTACCAAATTGTATCATTATAACAATGTTACCAGGGTATCATATAAACAATGTTACAAGTTGGTAACAGAAACAATGGTTCCCAGTTGTATCATAAACCAATAGTTACCAGTTGTAACATATAAACAATGTTACCAGTTGTTTGTAAACATATAACAATGTTACCAGTTGTATCATATAACAATGGTTACCAGTTGTATCATATACACAAGTTACCAGGGTGTAACATATAATTGTGAGCCCGAGGGCTAAGCAAACGGGAACCAATTGTTCTGTTTGGAAATCTGCCAACAGAAGTGTATGATGTGTGATGTCCAACAATATCAGTGGACCTCATGGGGTCAGTCATCATATAAATTGCAGTTTCTAAGTTACAATTAATTAATCCGCACTTTACTTACAAAGAAGGGAGGAAAAGGTCCTGACAGATCTCGGACTGAAGCTTCCACCTTGGCGTATTATCCACAATTCCAATCACCTTTCTGTGCCAGATTAAAGTTGAAGATAACATGGTATATGGGCTGTCAGGTCAAACAATTAAAATACCAGGGAATTATAGTCCCCACCACACCACCTCTGCCTCTCAAAAGGTTCCGCCTCCTTTCCAATCTTTATTTAAAAGCTTGCACATGCTCAGAGGAGGTCAGCTCGGGTCATTGGATGTGATGTCATCTGTTACAATTACATGACAGCACGGCTAACACTGAAGAACCAGGAAGCATAAGAGGGTACAGAACATGTGTGTTATCTCAAGCGTTGCACAATAAAAGGATTGCTTTTATGTTGTTATGATACTCATTTTCAGTTTTTTTGCTGTTCTTGATGCCTTATATGTTGTTGATATAATATGTAAGTAAGCCAAGAGCACCCTCCGTCTACTTAGTATATTTATTACAGGATTTACAGGTTAGTCTGACATACTCTTAGGTTTTCGATATTATTGCAGTTTTGGGGGAATTATTTGTAGATGGGAGAGAATATAGAGGGCCCCATAAAAATCATGGCACCAGGGGCCCACTAGATTATTAGTATTTCACATGTATAACGTGGGCTGTTTTCCAACATTATCATTCCTACCACTGTGTACATGTGTACAGATGGTGTCACTTCCTATTGTTATGTAAACCACGTGGACAGCTATTTATACACCCAAGCCTTTCCATGGATAGGGTGCTATTAACTTGTCTTTTATACTTCCCACATCCATTACGAGCCTTTTAAGCAGGTTACCAGGTGCTGTTTAGTTGGCGGTTTGTCATATTGTTACAATATGCTGCCATCTCCGCCCTGCCTGCTTTGTTATTATTCATCAGTTATCACCCCCATATAATTATCGTTGTTGACTAAATAAACTCCCCCGTACCCAGGAAAACAAACAGACCACAAAGGATTTTCTTTGAAAAGTCTATCAATTGTCAATGATGCAGGTGAACCCCAACCTTACAATCGCTCCTCTGGCCAAGTCAGTGGCATCTCCAACCATAGTATAAATATACAGAGAAAGATGTTCTGGTACATACAGATAAGCTTACCCTCAACTGTACTGTCTAATGGAATCACTATGGCAGCTCCACCCATTGTATAAATATAAATACAGAGAAGGAATGTTTCTGTACATACAATAAGCTATACCTCATACTGTAACTGTCTAGGGAAGAAATATGGGCCGCTCCCACCCTATGTATAAATATAAATATCAGAGAAGGAATGTTGTGTAAATCAATAAGCTTATACCCTCATATGTTAATGGCCTAAGTAAAAAATATGGCAGCTCCACCCATACTATAAATATACAGAGAAGGAAGTTCGTACATCAATAAGCTATACCACTCATACTGTATGTCTAAGGGAAACACTATGGCAGCTCCCCACCCATATGTATAAACTATAAGAGAAGGAATGTTCTGTACACACAATAAGCTCTACCCTCATACTGGACTGGCTCAAGGTAAAAAATATGGCAGCTCCCACCCATATGTTATAAATATACAGAGAAGGAATGTACTGTATACACATAAGCTATACCTCATTGTACGTCTAAGGGAAACAATGGGCAACTCCCCACCCAATGTATAAATATAAATATACAGAGAAGGAAATGTTCTGTACATACAAAAAGCTATACCCTCATACTGTACGTCTAAGGGAAACAATATGGCACTCCCACCATATGTATAACATATACAGAGAAGAAATTGTCGTTACATACAAATAACTTTATACCCTCATACTGTCTGTCTAAGGGGAAACACTATGGCGACTCTACCCATATGTATAATATAAATATACCAGAAGAAGGAATTCTGTACATACACTAAGTTACACTCATACTGTACTGTCCTAAGGGCAAACAATATGGCAGCTCCCACCCATATGTATAAATATACAGGGAAGGATGGTTCTGTACACACATAAGCTATACCGCATACTGGTACTGTCTAAGGGAAAAACTATGGCGCTCCCACCCATACGTAAATACTACAGAGAAGGAAGTTCTGTACATACAAAAAATATCCTAATACTGTACCGTCTAAGGGAAAACAATTGGCACTCCCACCACTATGTACAATATAAATATTCAAGAAGAATGTTCTGTAACATACAATAAGCTATAACCTTACACTTATGATTGTCTAAGGAAACACTATTGCAGCTCCCACCCTATGCATATAAATACCTGACACCCATTCAACAAGAAAGCTGAAAGTCCTCCCCCCTTATATATTAAGGATAAAAGACAAGGTCGATAAACCAAGCTTGATAACTTGGGTAAATGTTCTCTTTAAATAGACCCACAAATCTATCCGTGGCTTTAACCATATTTATATATTTAATAACATTCGCTGCCTCCCAGAAGGATTATTTATGGGGCAGGGAGTCGTGGAATCTGAGCCCTCATTACCTCCCGTGCCCAGCGATGCAGTGGGACGCGCACAATGGACGATATTTATTATTAGTGAAAGTTTTCACTTTAGTGTTAAAATGACCCAATCTAAACGAATCCGGGTTTAGCGTCTCACGAGCTTCCAGCACTGACTGCTGATCCTGCAAACAGGAACAATGAGACAGGAAATTTGCGGGGACAGGACGGCGGCGCTACAATGTAGCAGGTGATCCATTTTCTTGTATAAATTAATATGTCATTCACGCCGTACAGATAGAAGATTTATATACGCGCCGGCTCTACCTGTATCAATTATTATGTACAAGCTAAAGAAAAAAACTCATTACTCTATACTCCAGTGGGTGGCCAGGCTTCCAATTTCAATACACATAAAATAAACAATGGGACGGATTACTGCGTCCTCGGTTATGATGGATAGCGCCGCGTCTTGGGACGGGGACAGATCTCCTATGGCACTGAGAACATTGCAGACTGGAAAAATAACAAAGAGAGGACATTAAGCAAGATTGGGATGGGAAACGTTATTGTGCAATATAGACCGTGATGGGGCCCCTAGAACAGAAATCGTCCCCATGGGTTGGTATGACCCTTACAGGGTTATTCATTAAAAGTTCTTATCGTTAAAAATGGTGCTAATTTTGCCCCAACCAATCACATGTTTGCAAAATTAGCACCATTTTTAACGATAAGAACTTTTATTGAATCTCCCTGCTAGGTCTCTATTACCCAATGTATTCAATTATCAGGTCAATTGCCCCCTACCGCCTCCTCCAGCCAATCAGATGCCTTGCATGGGTGACCTCACTTCCCCTAATTGCACAGTAATAGTCTAATGAGCCAAGCTGTTTAGAAAAGGACTATGTCTCCCTGGCTGTCTCTATATTCACTGGCTGTCTCTATGTCTCTATGGCTGTCTCTATGTCTCTCTGGCTGTCTCTATATATATCTGTCTGTCTCTATGTCTCACTGTCTGTCCCTATTTATCTTTGTCTGTCTCTATATCTCTCAGTCTGTCTCTATGTCTTCCTGCCTGTCTCTATATCTCACTGTCTGTCTCTATATCTCTTTGTTTGTCTCTATCTCTCTCGGTCTCCCTCTATGTCTCCCTATCTGTCTCTATATATCTCTTTCTGTCCCTATATCTGCTTGTCTGTCTCTATATCTTCCTGTCTTTCTATCTCCATGGCTGTCTCTGTCTCCATGGCTGTCTCTATGTCTCCCTGGCTGTCTCTATATCTCCTTGGCTGTCTCCACCTCTCCCTGGCTGTCTCTGCATCTCCCTGGCTGTCTCTATGTCTCCCTGGCTGTCTCTTTGTCTCCATGGCTGTCTCTATATATATCTGGCTGTCTCTATATCTCTAGGTCTGTCTCTATGTCTCACTGTCTGTATCTATATCTCTCAGTCTGTCTCTATGTCTCCCTGCCTGTCTCTATATCTCCCTGTCTGTCTCTATATCTCCTTATCTGTCTCTATATCTCTCGGTCTCTCTCTATGTCTCCCTGTCTGTCTCTATATATCTCTGCCTGTCTCTATATCTCTCTGCCTGTCACTCTGTCTCTATATCTCACTGTCTCTCCCTATATCTCCTTGTCTGTCTCTGTTTCTCCCTGTCTGTCTCTATATCTACCTGACGTCTCTAATTATCCATGGCTTGTCTCTATGGACTCCAGGGCTGTCTCTATGACTCCCTGGCAGTCTCTATATCTCCTGGCTGTCTCTATATCTCCCTGGCTGTCTCTATATCTCCCTGGCTGTCTCTATGTCTCCATGGCTGTCTCATGTCTCCCTGGCTGTCTCATATCTCCCTGGCGTGTCTCTATTACTCATGGCTGTCCTCTATGTCTCCCTGGCTGTCTCTAGGCTCAATCGTTCCCTGGCTGTCTCTATGACTCCCTGGTGTCGTCTATGACTCCCTGGCTGTCTCTATGTCTCCCTGGCTGTCTCTATATCTCCCTGGCTGTCTCTATATCTCCCTGGATGGGCTCTATGTCTCCCTGGCTGTCTCTATGTCTCCCTGGCTGTCTCTATGTCTATGATGATCCATAATGTTGCCCCAGTGCCCCCCTGGATACATGTTGGAATGATAATGCTACAGGTGTCACTAATCACTTCCTGATCTCTCCCTAATTAGTAACATTATCTCTCCATGTTTTACCTCATTCCTATTTATAATTACACAGAACATATCAATTCCCCGGGAAACAGATACCGTCATTAACATATGAAACCCCCTGTCCCTAGACGTTGTCCAATATTTCCCCCTTTCAATAAGATGAAAATAGTGGGGGCTTCATTAAGATCCATCCAGAGGAGAAGCATTAGTGCTGATATGAACATTGGTAATACTTCAACATAAATGAAAGGGAAGTCAATGGGTTCATAGCCCAGAAAATGTCATGAGTTTCGAGTAGAGCAGTTATAATTACAGTCACTGTATGTAAATGAGCCAAGTAGATTAGATTTGTCATCAACCTGCAATTATATCTTGTGTTATCTTTCGCTCCATCACAAAGCCACATTCTCTTTCTGCGCTGATATTACAGAAACATCGCCTGGCGTCCGCTACACAGAATAAATCACCTTACCCTGTCTGGGCAGGTCCATCTGTGGTCCCTATACTGTATGTACCACTCGCCTTACCCTCTGTCTGGGCAGGTCCATCTGTGGTCCCTATTCTGTATGTACCACTCGCCTTACACTCTGTCTGGGCAGGTCCATCTGTGGTCCCTATTCTGTATGTACCACTCGCCTTACCCTCTGTCTGGGCAGGTCCATCTGTGGTCCCTATTCTGTATGTACCACTCGCCTTACCCTCTGTCTGGGCAGGTCCATCTGTGGTCCCTATTCTGTATGTACCACTCGCCTTACCCGCTGGTATGGGAGGTCCATCTGTGTCTTATACTGTATGTACCACTCATACCCTCTGTCTGGGCAGGTCCATCTGGGGTTCCCTATTCTGTATGTACCACTGCCTTACCCTCTGTCTGGGCAGGTATCTGTGGCCCTATTCTGTAGTACCACTCCCTACCTCTGTCTGGCAGGTCCATCTGTGGTCCTATTCTGTATGTACCACTCGCCTTCCCTCTGTCTGGGCAGGTCCATCTGTGGTTCCTATTCTGTATGTACCACTCGCCTTCCTCTGTCTGGGCAGGTCCATCTGTGGTCCCTATTCTGTATGTACCACTCGCCTTCCCTCGTCTGGGCAGGTCCATATGTGGCCCTATACTGTATGTACCACTCGCCTTACCTCTGTCTGGGCAGGTCATTGTGGTCACTTATTCGTATGTACCACTAGCCTTACCCTGTCTGGGCAGGTCCACTGTGGTCCCTATTTGTATGTACACTCGCCCTACCTCTCGCGGGAGGTCCATCTGTGGTCCATTCTGTATGTACCACTCCCTTCCTCTGTCTGGGCAGGTCCATCTGTGGTCCTATTCTGTATGTACCACTCGCCTACCTCTGTCTGGGCAGGTCCATCTGGGTCCCTATTCGTATGTACAACTATCCTTACCTCTGTCTGGGCAGGTCCATCTGTGGGCTATTCTGTATGTACCACTCGCCTTACCCTCGGTCTGGCAGGTCCATCTGTGGTCTATCATGTATGTACCACTCGACCTTACCTCTGTACTGGGCAGGTCCATCTGTGGTTATTTGTATTGTACCACTCCCTTCCTCTGTCTGGGCAGGTCCATCTGTGGTCCCTATTCTGTATGTAACTCGCACTTACCTTGTCTGGGCAGGTCCATCTGTGGTCCCTATTCTATATGTACCACTCGCCTTACCCTCTGTCTGGGCAGGTCCATCTGTGGTTATCCTATGATGTGAATCATTAGCCATTCTTCCTATAACACACTGTGTAGGATAAAATAAAGACACAGCCCAATACCAGCACTAAAGCTTCCCCCGTCCCTCCCTGTACACACATTAAACCTTTACAGCACATGGAATTTTAGCTTAGTGCGAACAATAAGAAACAGTCATCAATCACGCACACACGTCTGTGAAATCATCTAATAAGAGAAAAATAAAATAGATTTCATGGTGCATTGTGGGAATATTGGGAAGCAAATGGAAAAAACCCAGAGCAAATGTCTTAATATATCAGGGCTGCATATCATGGGTGGTAGGATCAAGTATTCCGACCTCCAATGTTGCTGGCATGTGATTTGCTTTTATACAACCGCCTGCCTTAGGGCGGGGCCCCAGTTGATCACATTAGTAAGTGGGGAATTTTTTGTATAACATTTCTGTGCATTAACACAACATAAACTGAAACTGTGTATCGAAATCACATCCAGTGGGTGGAGTGTAGCCCATTGAAAAAACAATGTTACAATTTTGTTACAGGTCGGGATGTCATTTCCTTGCCTGACTTTCTGACAATATTTTTTTTTTTTAAGTAAGGCAGGCAGAGTAAAGCTCCGTACACACATTGATTCGCCACAGAAAGCCAATGAACAAAGCCTGACACAGGTGTGCAGCCATCTGGTTGGTGTTGGCGATCCGACCCAGCGAATCAGAGCACCCTTCCAAATGCCTACACACGTACGACTATTACCCGGAAATGTTCGCTGAATCGATCGCGTGCACGGAGCTTAACATTTCTATAGCGTTTAACTCTTTAATGACAGCATAATTGGAGGTAGAAATACTTGCTCCTATCTAGTATATAATTCTACATTTAATCTCTCATATAAAAGAATGGGGCCCATAAACATGTACAAGACCAAGGACCCCTAGTCAGGGGTGTTCTTAGGGATTTTGACACCTGAAACAACGTTTAAATGCCTCCTAATGGCAGGTGGCGGGGGGGTAGGATGTGAAGCGGGCGTGGCTTCATCAGGGAACATAGGCGTGGCTTGTGGAGGTGGGTATGGAGGGCTGACTAACACTGGTGATTGGTGGACTGGTGATAAAATGCGGTATTGCAGGAAGGAGGACTGGCGCCTTTCCAGTGTTCCGCAGGGGAGCGCCCTGAGCAAATGTTTCACTTTGCTTTATGGTAGGGGCTCCCCTGCCCCTAGTGAGGAGGCCATCAATGTTTCAGGTGTGAATAAATTCATTTTAGGACGATAGGAAACACAGACATGGGCCCTTTAAGCCAAATGATTCCATTAAGCAGCAAAAATTCCGTAAATAAAAAATATAACCGCGCTGAATTATTTATAGGCCGCATCAAAGGTAAATATGATTATTAGTATTTTAGGGATTTCTCCGCCACCGACTCGTATTTATTCATCCCCAGACGGTTTGTGGTCAGAAGCAGAAATAAAGTCCCTTTCCTTCTGTTTATCATTTGAATCGAACGCACAAAATGTATTTATTAGGATTAAAAGCGGAGAATGAAGCACGGCTAAGAGATTTTTTAGGATTCAGCGAGTGATGCATTGCAGAGAATGGAACGAGCTCCCGTAATTTAATTTCTATCGGAGAAGGCAGAGGACGGCGAAAGGAACGAGGACGCGAGGCGTAGAGGGTCGCGCCGTCTCCGAGATATTGCGAACGCAGCTGGAAATAATATTAAAAAAAACCCACAAACTTAAAAAAAAAAATAGATAAACAAAGAACAGCGACAATGCAATAGTGCGTCTGCCTGAAAATCGTGGGTGGATGAGTCCGAGAAGGGATTCTGGGAGTTGTAGTTCAATGTGAATCCAATCGTTATGATATTGTAAAAGAGAAGGAATTAAAAACTCGGGGTTTTAATTGTAGCAATCAAGGTAAATGTCCTCACTGCCTACCTAGAACTTGATTGGCTCTCAGGGTGCGAATAAGACTAAACTGCCTCCTCCATTCCTGTACCACGTCCATCGCTCCTGCTGTTTACATGCACAGTTGGAAAGTACAAATTTCTAAACACCTTCATTTAAATGTAAATTTGGCCTTTTCCTATTCATTCCAATCTAGCGAGATTGCCGGCAGTATTACCCTGCTCGCTACGCTTTAATGCTACATTTACTTTCATTTCTTAGTTATTTTGTTTGTTTGTTTTGTTTTTTTAAACTTCACTGTCTGCAGATTCTGCCTTTACTTGTCCTTTGCAGTCTCACTGACTCCCTCTATGGAGTCCTGTAACCACCTGCGCGGAGATGGAAAATGATCAGGTTGTAGGGCATGGCCCAACTTCAACGCACTAAATCGCACACTAAATTGCGCACTAAATTGCGAGCGTTATGGCACACGTGCATGATTCTTGTTTTTCGTTTGCGATTTTGCGCATAGGAGATTTTTGCGTTCCCGCGATTTCCATTATAACCAAATTGCATGCGCAATCGCAAAATTTCGTAAGTGGGGCCTAGCCCGTAGCGTCTGTTAGTGGGGCAGCCATGTTGGGAAATATCCCATGAGTAGACAGAGGATCTAGCATTTCCCATAATTCCCTGTTAAATGTGGAAAGTTGTAGTTCCATGTTAGGAAACTCCCATAGGTTTCTATTGGGCACTGATGGAGAATGAGAAGAGAAGGAGATTCAGGCACAGAAATTGGAAAATGATTGAAGGGGTAGAAAGGACCAGAGTGGAAAATGGAGCTGCCATAGAGCTAATGAGAAAGCCGTGAATTATGGGAAACGTTACTTTGAGAATTGTGTAAGGAAACAACAACTAATAATACAAGTCAGACATTAACTGTGACCTGCCGCCCAACCTTCCTCCATCTTTGTTATGATCACAATGGCAGCTCAGCCGCTAGATTGACCAATCAACTCATCACACAACCACATTGTACAATCTTCATGCAGCCCTATAACAATTTGAGACCAACTAGAAATCGAATTGGGGACCAATCAGATCTAAAGGTGCCAATAGATTTATTACCCAGTGTGAAACATCCTAACCCATGTGACCTTTATTTAAATGCAGTGGGACATCACAACCAATGATTGACTGCTGTTTCCCCTGATGCCTTCTCTGCACATGCTCAAGGTTATAAAAAGCTCATCGAGCAAGGAGGCAGATACCTTTACCAGAAAGAAATAACAATAGCTGGTTACACGTGTAATAAACTGGAAAAAATAACGATTAAGGTTATGGATAAAAAAACTGACAATTTATTAATTGTACAATCTGGTCCCTATCAAGCTCTGATATGTACTAATCACTCAATGAAATATTTCTCCCCCTGAGATACAATGCAATGAACCCTGCAAGCAAGGAATGCTGGGAGCTGCATGTTCGACATTCCTTATATAGAGTCAAGAACAGATACGTTTATTGTTAATGAATGAAAATAAAATACATGTTACCAACAAGAAATTCAATATTCTATCAATGTACATGACAATTATCCTGCCAAGGACAAGTCATAACAGAACAAACACAAATAAAATATATATAAAGTAATTGCAGATTTTATTTTCAAAACATTACATCAGGGGAACTATTAATAGATTTGCATGGATAAAAAGGAAACCATCGGAAAACTGGAAAGTAATTTTTTTGCCTTTGAAGGTGTAACTAAGAGGGGGTCCCAGAACTCAATGCGAGGGTGGGTGGGTAACTAATAGGGGATCCCAGAATTCAATGCGAGGGTGGGTGGGTAACTAATAGGGGTATGCTACATCCCTATCTGTAGAAAACTCTTAGGGTCCGGAAATGTCCCCCTACTATTAAATATCTCTACTAGGTTACATGTACAGCCCTCCTTATAAAATACTCCTATAGTAAACATGTACCCCTACTATGGTAAATACTCTATGGTATGATGTACACCCTACTTATGTAAAATACTCATAGGTATAATCCCGGAGGGTGCGTATCACCTAACGTAATAAAATACTCTATAGGTAAAATGTACACCCTACTATGTAAAATACTCTATAGGTATAATTGTACATACCCCTACTACTTATAAAATACTATAGGTAAATGTCACCCTATATTAAAATACTCTATAGGTATAATGTTCCCCCTAACTATTAACAATACTCTATAGTATAAGAACTACTGTAAAAAACTAGTAAATGTCAACCTACTGTGTAAATACTCTATAGGTATAATGACACACCCCTATCGTAAAAATACTCTATAGGATAAATGTACACAACCCTCACTATGTAAAATACCTGATAGGTATATTGTACACCTACTTATGTAAATATCTACTGTAACTACCTAATGGGTGGTAAGTACATGTAAGTACACCCTACTTATGTAAAATACTCTATAGCCGTATAGGGTGGAACCTATATGTATACTCTGTAACCTGACCCTATAATACCTATGGTATAAAATGTACCCTACTAATATCTGGTATAATGTACACCCTACGATCTCATTGTAATGACTCCCCTACTAAGTATCCGTATATATGTACTTCCCCATGTGTAAAATACTCTATAGGTATAAGTAACACCCTACTGATTAAAATACTCTATAGGTATAATGTTACCACCCTACATGTAAAATACTCTATAATGTTAATGTACACACCGACTGTATAAATATCCTCTATAGGTTAACATGTACACCCGACTTATGTAAAATACTCTATAGGTATAATGTACACCCTACTATGTAAAATACTCTAAGGTAATAATGTACACCCACTGTATACAAACAGTCTATAGGTATAATGTACACCCTACTGTATAAATACTCCTATAGGTTATGTACTCACCCTACTATGTAAAATAACTCTATAGTGATATGTACTCCCACTGTTAAAATGCTCTGATAGGTATAAATTTACACCCTACTATGGTAAAACTCTATGGTAATAGTGTACTCCCTACTGTGTAAAATACCTCTATAGGTATAATGTACCACCCTACTGTTAAAAACCTCTATAGGTATAAAGTACCCCTAACCTCATGTAAAATACTCTATAGGTTACATATAGTACACCCTCATATGTAAAATACTCTATCGGTAGAATTACTCCCACTGTGTTAAAATGCTCTATAGGTATAATGTACTACCGCTACTGTGTAAACAGCTCTATAGGTAATAAATTTACACCCTACTATGTAAAATAACTCTATAGTGTATAATGTACTCCCCACGTGTAAACATGCTCTAGAGGTTATACATGTCTCTCCCTCACTGTGTAAAATCTCTATAGTAAATGTAGCACCCTCTATGTAAAATACCTCTATAGGTATACTGTACGTCCTCCCCACTGGTGTAATGTCGCTATAGGCTGATATATGTAGCTCCCTACTGGTGTCAAAATACTCTATCATGGTATAATGCTACACCCTTGTGGTAACAATACTCTGTAGGTATAATGTACTCCCACTGGCTGTATAAATCCTTATGGTATAATGTTTTACTCCCTACTGTAGTAAAATACTCTATTAGTTATAATGTACACCCCTTAAGATCTATAGGTTACACCACGTGATACTCTATAGGTATAATGTACACCCTACTGTGTAAATACTCTAGAGGTATAATGTCTACAACCCTACTATGTAAAATACTCTATAGTAAGGATCATTACTACTTATGTTAACCCCTTATAGTCCTATGTGTAAATACCTATAGTATGTACACCTACTATTAAGACGTAAATAATTCACCCTCACTATGTAAAATACTCTATAGGTTATAAGTCACCCTACTACTGTGTAAAATACTCTATGGTATAATGTACACCACTATTGAAAATACTTCTAGTATGTATACAAAATGTACACCCTACTGTGTAATAAAATACTCTCTATAGGTATATAGTTAACACCCTAGCTGTGTAAACTACACTCATAGTATATGTCAACTCCCTACTAGTGTAAATACTCTAATAGGTATAATTACTCCCTACTGTTTAAATATACTCTATGGTATAATGTACACCTACTGTGTAAATACGCTCCTATAGGTATAATGTACTCCCCTACTGTGAAAATCTCTAAGGGTATAATGTACTCCCTACTGTGAAAATACGCTATGTATAAATGTCCACCTACTTGTTAAAATACTCTGTAGGTATAATGTACTCCCTACTGTGTAAAATACTCTATAGGTATAATGTACTCCCTACTGTGTAACAATAAGCTCGGTATAGGTATAAGATTTACATCCCTACGTGGTAGTAAAATACTCTATAGTATAATGTACACCCTACTATGTAAAATCTCTATAGTTTATAAGTCCACACCTACTGGTGTATACTATCTCTATAGGTAAAACTGTAGCTACCCCATCTGGTGTAATTAATACTCTAATGGTATAAATGTACACCCTACTGTGTAAAATACTCTATAGGTATATGTACTCCCTACTGTGTAAATAATACCTCTATAGGTATAATGTACACCCTACTGTGTAAAAATACTCTATAGGTATAATGTACACCCTACTATGTAAAATTACTCTATAGGTATAATGTACACCCTACTATGTAAAATACTCTATAGGTATAATGTACTCCCTACTGTATAAAATACTCTATAGGTATAAGTACTCCCCCTACTGTGTAAAATACTCTATAGGTATAATGTACACCACTGTTTAAAATACTCTATAGGTAGTAATGTACACCCTACTGTGTAAAATACTCTATCTTGGATAATGTACTCCCTACTCCTTGGTGTTGTAATACAATCTATAGGTATAGTACATGTCTAACAAGCTCCTACTGTGTAAAATACTACTATAGTATGTAATGCTTACCCCTACTGTGTAAAACTACTTCTATAGGGTAATGTCTCGTCACTGTGTATATCTACTGCCCGTACTGTGTAAAATACTCTATAGGTATACAGTACCCCACTATGTAGAATACCTCTATAGTATAATGTACACCCTACTGTGTAAAATACTCTATAGGTATAATGTAACTCACCTACGTACTAAAATCTCTATAGGTTATGTGTACCCTCCACTGTGTAAATAATACTCTATAGGTTATAATGTACTCCCTACTGTGTAAATACTCTATAGGTAAATGTACCCCTACTGTATAAAATAACTCTATAGGTATAATGTACTCCCTACTGTGTAAATACTCTATAGGTATAATGTACACCCCACTATAGTAAAACTCTATATAGGTATAATGTAATCACTCTATAGCTGTACCCATGTAAATATCTATAAGGGTATAATGTTACTCCCTACTGTTGATAAAAAACACTCTAGTATATATTGTAACCCCTACTATGTAAACATACTCTATAGGTATAATGTCACCATCTGTATACACATTAGGTACATTCCCTACATATCTATGGTATTGTACCCACTAGTAAAATACTCTAATAGGTTCAATGTACGCCCCTACTGTATAAACATACTCTTAGTATATCTACTCCCCCTGTACATGTTAGGTATAATTGACACTACTAAATACTATGGTTTACACTAACTATATACTCTAGATAAACTCTACTGTATAAAATACTCTATAGGTATAAATGACACCACTAGAGCTATGATAGTACACCTGTATAAACCATACCTCTAGTAGGTCACATGTACACCCTCTACTTGTAAATTATACTCTAATAGGTATAACTGTACATCCCGGCTTACTTGTAGGTAAAATACTCACTGCTATAGGTTAATGTACCCTACTCCGTTATGTAAAATACTCTACTATAGGTTATAAGTTGTCTCCCTACCGCTTTAAAACTCCTATAGGTATAATGTTACTCCCTACTGTGTAAAATACTCTATAGGTATATGTACTCCATGTATGGCAAGATTATAACACAGTAGGTAGTAGTATTATTACATACTATGGTAGTATTATTACACAGTTGGTCAATAATATTACACAGTATGGGATTATTATTATTATTATTATATTATTCATGATTATTTATTATTATTATTATTATTATTATTATTATTATTATTATTATTATTATTATTATTATTACACTGTATGGTAGTATTATTACACATTATGGCAGTGTTATTACACAGTATTGTATTATTATTAGACAGATCAGTCATGCTAGTTATTATTACAACAGTTATGGTGAATATTATTTGAGGGATAATTGGAGGTGATAATCGAGTGATAGGATCAGGCGGTAGATGTAATGTACTCTATATAACGCTGTAGCAATCGAGGTAAGAGTCATCACATTCTATATGTGTACACAATGACCTGCTCTCCTGGATCGCTCTCCTCCCAGTTAACCAGATGAGGACCCTATTCAGGACGAAGATTCTTTATCTTTGAACACATGGTCATGTTCCTCTACACATTACTTCATATGGGAAGAATTTACCAAGGCAAGAGAGAGGATCTCCTTTATATCAGGTCACTGGCGGTAAGATTTAACTTTTCCCTAGGAGTAATGGGAACTATGGTGCTCCCCCTCGCGCTTATTCTATTTCCTCTTCTTTTCAATTCACTCAATGGTTGTATATGTGTGTTTATATCTGCAATGTATGAATTAGTGGATTAATATACCTCCTGCATGGTTTAAGTACCCACTAACAGATATCCGTGAAATGTTACAGGAGATCATTTAACTAGGTGTATACGGTAAGCTATAAGTCCATGCCCCTCGCATTGAACATTCTGGGACCGCCTATAGGTGTACAGCCCCCTCACCATCGCACTATGATTCTGCCGGACCACCTGCCCTTATTCATCCTCGCCTACCCACGCCCACCTTTGCATTGATTTTGGTGCATCCTCCCCGATTAGTGTACCCACGTCCCCTTCACGATTGAATTCTGTGACCCCTATAGTTTACAACCCACCACCCTTTGCTTGAAATTTTGGGACCGGCCTTAATTTGATTCACCCCCTCATCCCCCTTCACACTATGAAATAAATACTTGTGACCCACCCCCTATTAGTTACCCCCTTCCACCCTTTTAGCTATTTGTGAATTCTGGGACCTCCCTATTAGTTACCCATATCCACCCCCTCGCATGAGTTCTGGGGACCTCCCTCTTAGTTACACACCCCCCTCTCGTCATTGCAAATCTGGACCAAGCCCCCTAATTAGTTACCCCACCCTCACCCTCGGCATTGAATATTTGGAACCACCCTCTTAGTTACCCACCCACCCTCTCATTGAAATTTCTGGGACCCCCTCTTAGTTACCCCCCCACCGCTCCAGCATTGATTCTGGGACCGCCCTATATATTACCCCCCACTCCTTGCATGAAATTTTGGGACCCCGCGCCTCTTAGTTACCCACCCACCCGCGCATTGACTTCTGTGAGCCCTATTATTTTTGTTGCCCACCACGTTCCCCTTCGCATGATTCTTGGACGGCCCCTATAACCTAAAGCGGAGTCTTATCCTTGACGACCCCCAACTTGTCAATTCATTAGTCTCGGATTTTTCCCTATTATTTTGTGCACGAATGTACCACCCACCCCCCCTCGGCGCCCACACTACGCATTGAATTCCGGAACCCCTATTATCCCCCCGCCTCGCTTATTCACCTTATCCCCCCTTTCGTACCACCACGTACTGGCACTTCTGGAATCCCCTATTAGTACCCCCCCCCCTCCGCATGAATCTCTGGGATCCCCTATTAGTTAACCCCCCACCAGCCACCCGGGTCAACAGATGACATCTGGGATCACCCTATGTTACCCACCCACCCTCTCGCATTGAATTCTGGGACCCCCTATTAGTTTACCCACCCACCTTCCATTGAATCTGGGACCCCTATTAGTTAACCACCCCCCCCCTCACAGCATTGTAATTCTGCGGATCCCCTATTACGTTACCCACACCCCTCGCATTGACTAATTCGGGATCCCCTATTAGTTCCCACCCCACCCTCCGCATTGAGTTCTGGACCCTCCTATTAGTTCACCCCCACTCACCCTCATCATTGAATCTGTTCATGGCCCATATTAGTTACCCACCACCCTCGCATTGAATTCTGGGACCACCCCTATTAGTTACCCACCCACCCTCGCTGAATTTGGGACCCCTATTAGTTACCCCCCCCACCCACTCCTCTGCATTGAATTTTGGGACCCCCTATTAGTTACCCACCACCACCTCGCATTGAATTCTGGAACCCCCTATTAGTTACCACCCCCCCTCCATTGAATTCTTTGGGACCCCCTTTAGTTACCCCCCCACCCTCCTTGCATTTATTCTGTGACCCCCTATTAGTTACCCACCCACCCTCGCATTGAATTCTGGGACCCCCTATTAGTTACCCACCCACCCTCACATTGAATTCTGGGATCCCCTATTAGTTACCCACCCACCCTCGCCTTGAATTCTGGGGACCCCCTATTAGTTACCACCCACCCCACCTCATATGAATTCTGGAATCCCCTATTAGTTACCCCTTACCCCCAACCCACCCCCCCCGCTATCTATTAGCAACCACCCCCACATTTGAGATTCTGACCTCCCTATTAGTTACACCCACCCCTCGCATCTTGAATTCTGGGACCTCCTCTACTTGAGCACCCTATTAGATTACCCCCCAAACCCACCCACCTTCAGCATTGAATTCGGGATCCCCTATTAGTTACCCCACCCACACCTCGAATTGAATTCTGGGACCCCCTATTAGTTACCCACCCACCCTCACATTGAATTCTGGGATCCCCTATTAGTTACCCACCCACCCTCGCATTGAATTCTGCTGTTCGGGACCCCTATTAGTTACCCCACCCCCCTCGCATTGAATTCTGGGACCCCCTATTAGTTACCCCCACTCACCCTCGCATTGAATTCTGGGACCCCCTATTAGTTACCCACCCACCCTCACATTGAATTCTGGGATCCCCTATTAGTTACCCACCCACCTCTCGCATTGAATTCTGGGACCCCTATTAGTTCCACACTCCCCCCTCCTCCATTGAATTCTGGATCCATCCTATTAGTTTACCCAGTCCCCCACCCTCGCGCATTGAATTCTGGGACCCCCCTATTAGTTACCCACCACCCTCGCATTGAATTCTGGGACCCCCTATTAGTTACCCACCCACCCTCGCATTGAATTCTGGGATCCCCTCTATTAGTTACCCATCCACCCACCCTCGCATTGAATTCTGGGATCCCCTATTAGTTACCCACCCACCCTCGCATTGAATTCTGGGACCCCTATTAGTTACCCACCCAACCCTCGCATTGAATTCTGGGATCCCCTATTAGTTACCCACGCCCACCCACCCTCGCATTGAATTCTGGGATCCCCTATTAGTTACCCCAACCACCCTCGCTATGGATTCTGGGATCCCCATTTAGTTTACCCCCCACCCACACCCTCAACTCATTGAATTCTGGGATCCCCTATTAGTTACCCACCCACCCTCGCATTTGAATTCTGGGACCCCCTATAGTTTTACCCCACCACCCACCCTCAGGCATTGAATTCTGGGATCCCCTACTAGTTACCCACCCCCCCTCGCATGATTCTGTGGGATCGCCACTATTAGATCACCCAACAACCCCCATTAGTATCCCGACGGACCCAGACTGAATTCATCCTCCCCACCCACCCTCGCATTGAATTCTGGGAACTCCCTCATTAGTTACCCCGCCCCCCTCGCAATTGAATTCTGGGAACCCCCTATTAGTTACCCACCCTGAATTTGAATTTACCAACCTGGCATTAGTTCCACACCCGCCTACACCCATTATACCACATTACTCAGACCATGATGAATTCGTGAGATTTCTTTCCTATTACCATTATCACACCCGCCACCACTCGCCCAATATCCCTTTAGTTGACCCCTACTTTTAACTTAAAGAGCAAAAAAAATTACTTTCCAGTTTTCCATCGATGAGGTATTCCTTTGTTAGCCATGCAATCTTTTTCAAATAGTTGTCCCCTGATGTAATGTTTTGAAAATAAAATCTGCAATTACTTTATATATATATTTATTTGTGTTTGTTTCTGTTAAGATTGTCCTTGGCAGGATAATGTCATGTACATTGATAGAATATTGAATTTTTGTTGGTAACATGTATTTATTTTCATTCATTAAAATAAACGTGATCTGTCTTGACTCTATATAAGGAATGTCGAACATGCAGCTCCCAGCATTCCTGCTTGCAGGGTTCATTGCATTGTATCTCAGGGGGAGAAATATTCATTGAGTGATTAGTACATATCAGAGCTTGATAGGGACCCAGTAGATTGTACACATTAATAAATATGTCAGTTTTTTTATACCATAACCTTAATCGTTATTTTTTCCAGTTTTACACGTCGTAACCAGCTATTGTTATTCTCTTTCTGTAAAGGTTATCTGCCTCCTTGCCGAATGCAGCTTTTTAAAACCTTGAGCATGTGCAGAGAAGGCATCAGGGGAAACAGCAGTCAATCATGTGGTGTTTGATTCTCACTGCATTTAAATAAAGGTCACATGGTTAGGATGTTTCACACTGGGTAATAAATCTATTGGCACCTTTAGATCTGATTGGTCCCCAATTCGATTCTAGTTGGTTCTTCAAATTGTATAAGGGCTGCATGAAGATTGTACAATGTGGTTGTGTGATGAGTTGATTGGTCAATCTCGGAGGCGAGCTGCTGCCATTGTGATCATAACAGTGAAGAGGAGGGAAGGTTGGGACGGCAGGATCACAGTTAATGTCGATTGTATTATTAGTTGTTGTTCCTTACACAATTCTCAAAAGTAACGTTCCATAATTCACGTCTTCTCATTAGCTCTATGGCAGCTCCATTTTCCACTATGGTCCTTTCTACCCCTTCAATCATTTTCCAATTTTGTGCCTGAATCTCCTCTTCTCTCTCTATTCTCCATCAGTGCCCAATAGAAACCTATGGGAGTTTCCTACATGGAACTACAACTTTCCACATTTAACAGGGAATTATGGGAAATTGCTAGATCCTCTGTCTACTCTGGGATATTTCCCAACATGGCTGCCCACTAACAGACCGCTAGGGCTAGGCCCCACTTACGAAATTTTGCGATTGCGCATGCAATTTGGTTATAATGGAATCGCTGGGAACGCAAAAATCTCCTATGGCAAAATCGCAAACGAAAAAACAGAATCGCACGTGTGCCCATAACGCTCGCAATTTAGTGCGCAATTTAGTGTGCGATTAGTGCGTTGAAGTTGGGCCATGCCCTACAACCTGATCATTTCCATCTCCGCGCAGGGTGGTTCAGGACTCCATAGAGGGAGTCAGTGAGTACTGCAAAGGACAAGTAAAGGAGAATCGCAGACAGTGAAGTTTAAAAAACAAAACAAACAAACAAAATAACTAAGAGAAATGAAGTAAATGTAGCATTAAGCGTTAGGAGCAGTTTAATCTGCCGGCAATCTCGCTAGATTGGAATGTAATAGGAAAAGGCCAAATTTACATTTATGAAGGTGTTTAGAAATTGTGTACTTCCAACTGTGCATGTAAACAGCAGGAGCGAGGACGTGGTACAGGAATGGAGGAGGCAGTTTAGGTCTTATTCGCACCCTGAAGCCAATCAAGTCTAGGTAGGCAGTGAGGAATTTACCTGATTGCTACAATTAAAACCCCCGAGTTTTTAATTCCTTCTCTTTTACAATATCATAACGATGATTCACACTTGAATACAACTCCCAGAATCCCTCTCTCGGACTCATCCACCCACGATTTTCAGCAGACGCGCTATTGCATTGTCGCTGTTCTTTGTTTACTATTTTTTTTTTTAAGTTTTGGGTTTTTTGTTAATATTATTTGCAAGGCTGCGTTCGCAAATATCTCGGAGACGGCGCGACCCTCTACGCCTCGCGTCCTCTTCCTTCGCCGTCCTTGCCTTCTCTCGATATAGAAATTAAATTACGGAGCTCGTTCCATTCTCTGCAATGCATCACTCGCTGAATCCTATAAAAAATCTAAAATCTTAGCCGTGCTTCATTACTCTCTCGCTTTTAATCCTAATAAATTACATTTTGTCTGGCGCTGTTCGATTCAAATGATAAACAGAAGGAAAGGGATCTTTATTTCTGCTTTCTGACCACAAACCGTCTGGGGATGAATAAATATACGAGTCGGGGCGGAGGAAATCCCTAAAATACTAATAATCTTACTTAAGTTCATAGCTTCCCTATGATGCGGCCATAAATAATTCATCGCGGTTATATTTTTTATTACCGGAATTTTTGCTGCTTAATGGAATCATTGGCTTAAAGGGCCATGTCATGTGTTTCCTATCGCCTTCCTAAAATGATTTATTCACACCGATGAAACATGTGATGGCCTCCTCACTAGGGGCAGGGGAGCCCCTACCATAAAGCAAAGTGAACATTTGCCTAGGGCGCGTCCAGGGACATCGTCCATTGCGGAACAAGCTGGAAATACCGCCACAATTCCACTCCCTTCCCCTCTGATGACCAGCTATTTTATGCACACCAAGTCCACGCAATCGACCAGTTGTTCGTCCAGTATCCCCTGCCATACCACCTCCACAAGCCACCAGGCCTTGTTCCCCGGCCATGATAGAAGCGATCGCCAGCTTTCAACAATCCTTAATGACCCCGCGCCTGACCCCCGGCCACCGCTCGACTGCACACGGTTAACAGCACCTCAGTGTGTATCTCTCTCGTACCTACCCTGCCATTAGGGTGACATTTAAACGTTGTGGTTTTAGGGGGGTCAATACTATCCAGACTAAAAACACCCCTTGCACCTAGTGGTCCGCTTGGTCTTGTACATCGTTTACTTGTCATGCCGCCTCCTCATTTTTATATGTGCAGTGATTTTATAGTGTGGGTAAGTATGGATAACTTAGAATTAGGAGCATCGGTAATTGTGCATAGTTAAACTCACGCTCCATTCTGACTGTTCAGTTTTATGTCGTTTGATTATACTCTATGATGCTAGTACTGTTTATGAGAATCTCCCGCGCACTGTACGAATCGCAGTCATCGAACCTTTCCGGGTCCATGTCGTACGACTAAGTGTAGGCATCTAGTGGAAGGGTCGCCTCTGCATTCGCACCTGGGTCCGATCGCCCAACCAACCAACCAGAATGGCTGCACAACACGTGTCGGCTTTGGCGAATCAAGTTCTCTGAATGGCTTTCTGTGCGCGACATCAATGTGTGTACAACGGCGCTCTACTCCTGCTGCCTTGCGCCTTACTTTCAACAAACAAAATAATCTGCAACACTCAGCCACAAGATCCGGTAGCAAGGAAATGACAATCGACTGGATTCTAGTTCCCCGACCAAAGTTTGAACCAGTGAATATCGTCATACAACATTTGTTTTTTCAATGGGCTATTACACTCCCCACACTGGATGTGATGTCCGATACACACAGTTTTCAGTTTTTATTATTGTGTGTGTACTGAATACACCACCTGGCATCGGAACTGTGGTTATCAGCACAAAAATTCCCCGGATAACATACCTATCTTGTCATCTACCTTGGGGGGTCGGTCTCCAGCCCCCATTAGCGCAGGGGGTTGTCAAGCTAGGGCAAAGGCAAGGATGTGATGTGTGGGGAGCGGGGCCCCAAAAATAATGTCACACAAAATATGAAGGCATGATTCAGAGATATAAAATCGCAATTATGTTTTCTTGAAACAGGGCTTAGGACACATATATACACATTATGGCAGTGTTATTACACAGTATTGTATTATTATTATTACACAGTATGGTAGTATTATTACACAGTATGGTAGTATTATTTGAGGGATAATTGGAGGTATATCGAGTGAGTATCAGGCAGGTGGTAGATGTAGGTACTATATTAGCTGTAACAATTGAGGGTAAGTACACATTATATGGTACAAGACTTCCTGTGATCTCCCCCAGGTAACAGATGGAGGGACCATCAGACAGAAGATCTTTACTTTGAGCCATGTTCTCTACCAATTACTCTCATATGGAGAATTACCGCAAGAGAGGAGGATCTCCTGTATCAGTCAACTGTGCGGTAAGATAACATTTTCCTAGGAGTTAATGGGACTGCAGGCATGCTGGGTGCTGTCATTCTACATTCTTTCAATCACCAAAGGGTTAGAATGTGTTTTTATATCTGCATGTAGGAATTGTGTTATAAATCCTCTGCTGGTTAAAGACAAACTAAGATGAAATCCGTGAAATGTTACAGGAGATCATTAACTAGGGGTATAGTAACTTAAAGTCCTGCCCCTCGCATTGAATTCTGGGACCCCTTATTAGTTACCCCACCCCTCGCATTGAATTCTGGGACACCCCTATTAGTTACCCACCCACCTTTGCATTGAATTTTGGGACCCCCTATTAGTTACCCACCCCCCTTCACATTGAATTCTGTGACCCCCTATTAGTTACCCACCCACCTTTGCATTGAATTTTGGGACCCCCTATTAGTTACCCACCCCCCTTCACATTGAATTCTGTGACCCCCTATTAGTTACCCACCCACCCTTGCATTGAATTGGGACCCTATTAGTTACCCATCCACCCTCGCATTGAGTTCTGGGACCCCCTCTTAGTTACCCACCCACCCCGCATTGAATTCTGGGACCCCCCTATTAGTTACCCACCCCACCCTTGCATTGAATTTTGGGACCCCCTCTTAGTTACCCACCCACCCTCTCATTGATTTTGGGACCCCCTCTTAGTTACCCACCCACCCTCGCATTGAATTCTGGGACCCCCATTAGTTACCCACCCCACCCTTGCATTGAATTTGGGACCCCCTCTTAGTTACCCACCCACCCTCGCATTGAATTCTGTGAGCCCATTAGTTACCCACCCCTTCGCATTGAATTCTGGGACCCCCTATTAGTTACCCACCCACCCTCACATTGAATTCTGGGATCCCCTATTATTTACCCACCCCACCCTCGCATTGAATTCTGGGACCCCCTATTAGTTACCCACCCACCCTCACATTGAATTCTGGAATCCCCTATTAGTTACCCCACCCACCCTCGCATTGAATTCTGGGATCCCTATTAGTTACCCACCCACCCTCACATTGAATTCTGGGATCCCCTATTAGTTACCCACCCACCCTCGCATTGAATTCTGGGACCCCCTATTAGTTACCCACCCACCTTCACATTGAATTCCGGGATCCCCTATTAGTTACCCACCCACCCTCACATTGAATTCGGGACCCCCTATTAGTTACCCACCCACCCTCACATTGAATTCTGGGATCCCCTTATTAGTTACCCACCCACCCTCGATTGAATTCTGGGACCCCCTATTAGTTAACCACCCACCCTCACATTGAATTCGGGGATCCCCTATTAGTTACCCACCCACCCTCGCATTGAATTCTGGGACCCCTATAGTACCCACTCACCCTCGCATTGAATCGGGACCCCTATTAGTTACCCACCCACCCTCGCATTGAATTCGGGATCCCTATTAGTTACCCACCCACCCTCGCATTGAATTTGGGACCCCTATTAGTTACCCACCCACCCTCGCATTGAATTTTGGGACCCCCTATTAGTTAACCACCCACCCTCACATTGAATTCTGGGATCCCTATTAGTTACCCACCCACCCTCGCATTGAATTCTGGGACCCCCTATGTTACCCACTCACCCTCGCATTGAATTCTGGGACCCCCTATTAGTTACCCACCCACCCTCGCATTGAATTCTGGGATCCCCTATTAGTTACCCACCCACCCTCGCATGAATTTTGGGACCCCCTATTAGTTACCCACCCACCCTCGCATTGAATTCTGGGACCCCTATAGTTATACCACCCACCTCACATGAATTCTGGGATCCCCTATTAGTTACCCACCCACCCTCGCATTGAATTCTGGGATCCCCTATTAGTTACCCACCCACCCTCGCATTGAATTCTGGGACCCCCTATTAGTTACCCACCCACCCTCACATTGAATTCTGGATCCCCATTAGTTACCACACCACCCTTCGCATTGAATTCGGGGACCCCCTATTAGTACCCACCCACCCTCACATTGAATTCTGGGATCCCCTATTAGTTACCCACCCACCCTTGCATTGAATTCTTGGACCCCCTATTAGTTACCCACTCACCCTCGCATTGAATTCTGGGACCCCCTATTAGTTACCCACCCACCCTCGCATTGAATTCTTGGGATCCCCTATTAGTTACCCACCCACCCTCGCATTAAATTCTGGGACCCCTATTAGTTATTACCCACCCTACATTGAATTCTGGGATCCCCTATAGTTACCCACCCACCCTCGCCTTGAATTCTGGGACCCCCTATTAGTTACCCACCCACCCTCGCATTGAATTCTGGGACCCCTATTAGTTACCCACTCACCCTCGCATTGAATTCTGGGACCCCTATTAGTTACCCACCCACACCCTCGCATTGATTCTGGGATCCCCTATTTAGTTACCATACCACACCTCGCATTGAATTCTGGGAACCCCCTATTAGTTACCCACACCCACCATCGCATTGAATTCTGGGATTATTTTATACAGTAGGGTGTACATTATACCTATAGAGTATTTTACATCACTGCATTATATTATGTTGCTGAATAAAAGGGTTATAAAACTTTATTCCTCATTACATACAAATATATTAGTTTCCCTAATATAAAAACCACAGTCGGGCTGCAGAGAGACAATGACAGTCCAGTAACACAGAGAGGCAGTTGCCTATTTAGAGATAAGTACATTTATTTTTTGTTATTATTTTCCAGGGCTCTCTGGATTTGGTGAGGGGTATCATGGGAAGAAATTAAATGGATATGATTAATGACACACACACAGGTCTGACCCAGACAGGGAACCAATTTAAGCCAATCAACTTTCAGTGTTCTAGCGCAGTTAAACAATGATTGGCCGCGTTCCACAAAGGTCCCTGTGTAATTATTCTAATAAAGGGGGAGGGATCACAATAAAATAAATATATTTACAAAATAACTATAAATAAAAATAATTACCATTATAACAAAACAAAATAGTATTAATCTAGCCATACCCACGTGGGCATTTAAACACTGTAATCTATTTTATCTGCAGTTCTGTCATAGTAGGTTCTGCTGTTGTTAAACTATAACTTGCAACCTCCAAAGCTGTAGTAGTGCAGGTGGCGGTGGATCTTGGTTAATCTGTGTTGTGGCCCCATTATCCAATCTTATCAGTGTGATGGGCGAGGAGGTTGGACCATGTAGACAATGCTGAGAAATCACCTACATGGGCAGGAATACAATTCACCAAGTCTCCTGCAGCCTGAATGGCTTTTTATTGCTGAAACACTTCAATTCAATCTTCCCTTTAGCTCATTAGAGGAGGGAGAGACTGAATGAAATTCCCACCAGCTCCCTGACTGGAATCGCTCTTCATTATTGTGCTTTGGGGGCAGTGGGGAAGTTGCCAGACTGAGTCGCTTTTTCTCACTGTGTCTCAAGGTAAAGATTTTACTGGGAATAGAAATGAAATCGATATCTCTGTACAGCCACAGCAGATAATCAACTAAGCCAGTAAGTGAATTATATTGGCCTCCGGCTGCAGATGGACTACACTTCCCATCAGTCTCAGCCAGATGTACAAATCCTGAACTGGAAGGGTCAAACTGCAGATCAACTGATTAAAAGACACGAAATGTAGGTGCGGAAGAGCTTGCAATCTAATTCCCAAGCCAGACGAATGTGAACAGATCTACCCATTCGGGCTAAAGCCTCACGATGACGGGGGCCAATGCGTGTGAAAAGCATTCCGTGCTGCGATTCTAGCGTGATTGTTAGCGTGTGAGAAATTGCGCTAGTGTGGCCCCTACTGGAATAAGGAGGAGGGGCTATTGGGGTGACAGACGGTCTTGACTTCGCACTAGTGAATCTCTGGATAGAAATGACTAATGAGTTAGACGCGTGATACATTCATTTCTAGACTATTACTATTTAAATGTATTTAGGTTTAATTTGACCTTTAAAAATCTGCGTCATTTTGATATTTCCACATTAAGTATTTCTGCATTATAGGCCCAGTGCACATCTTTCGACTTTGTGCCACCCAGACTGATAGAAAACCAATTAATAAACAGATTGATAGTCTGGTGGGCAGAGGAAAAAGTGGCACAGACGATATTTGGTGCCACGGGGAGATTGTTCGAGCAACGAAATTACACCCACATGTCCGATTGGGACGAAAGTTTAACTGAGATTTGTCAAATGAAAATTACCACCAATATTTCCACCTCACCAAAATACCATGGCAGCCGAATGATTGGACCGAAGTATCAGACGGTGTACCTGGGCGTTATAGTGCCATATACCAAGGACCCTGATAGTGCCATGTACCAAGGACCCTGATAGTGCCATATACCAAGGACCCTGATAGTGCCATGTACCAAGGACCCTGATAGTGCCATGTACCAAGGACCCTGATAGTGACATATACCAAGGATCCTGATAGTGACATATACCAAGGACCCTGATAGTGACATATACCAAGGACCCTGATAGTGACATATACCATGGACCCTGATAGTGACATATACCAAGGACCCTGATAGTGACATATACCAAGGACCCTGATAGTGCCATATACCAAGGACCCTGATAGTGACATATACCAAGGACCCTGATAGTGACATATACCAAGGACCCTGATAGTGACATATACCAAGGACCATGATAGTGACATATACCAAGGACCCTGATAGTGACATATACCAAGGACCCTGATAGTGACATATAACAAGTAGCGTCCAGTACTAAGGACCCTGATAGTGACATATACCAAGGATCCTCTACTGCCCCCTATCTGTCATATGGAAGGACCCACAATGACTCTATTATGGCTTTTCTATTGACCGTCTTTGCCCAGACCCTGTGTTCAGTGATCTCGCCTAGATTTGTATTCTAGAGAGACGTGAATGGGGGTGGAATAAAAACCACTTTTAATTAAAAATGATTACATGGGATGTTACGGTTTATTGGAATGCGAGATAAGAGCGGTTAGAAAGACGTTATAAAGTGAGCGCTCGTCCCCTCCTGGGGATATTAGTACCATGTTACTGATGGATATTACAAGGGAATCGTATTATCTCCCAACAATGTCTGACTTCCAATCCGTGTACTGCCACAACCATGGGACAGAACAGAAATAGAAACACAGCGGCCACCTTAACCACGGCGCGACCGTTCAAACATGGAGACATTGCATGGCTCGACCTTCAAACTAAAGTTACCCCCGAACCCCCATATGGCGATACTTACCTTGTGCCCATATCAATTGTATCACACAGTAAATAGTCCTGCCACATACCCTGATCATGTTACATTGTATCCCTGTGATAGTCCTGCACAACCAATAGATCATGTTACAGTGTATCCACAGTTGATAGAACTCACCCTGCACCATTGACAAATGATCATGTTACATTGTATCAACAGTGATGAGTCCTACACACCAATGATCAGTATAAATTGTATCCACGATGATAGTCCTACACACCCAAGTATCATGTTTACATTGTATCCACCATTGATAGTCCTGCACATACATGATATGTTACATTCCATGATACCTTACTGACAAGCTTACGATGTATCCACAGTGCGAGTCCTACAACCCTGATCATGTTACATTGTATCCACAGTGATAGTCCTACACACCCAATGATCATGTTACATTGTATCCACAGTGCTAGTCATACACCCATGATCATGTTACATTGTACCACAGTGATATCCTACACACCCCAATGATTATGTTACATTGTATCCACAGTGATAGTCCTACACACCCAATGATCATGTTACCATTGTATCCACAGTGATAGTCTGCACATACCCAAATGATCATGTTTACATTTTATCCCAGTGATAGACTTGCACACAATGATCATGTTACTTGTATCCCACGTGATAGTCCTCACACCCAATGATCATGTACATTGTATCCACAGGAAGTTCCTACACACCCAATGATCATGTTACATTGTTCCACAGTGAAGTCTGCACAGACAATGATCATGTTTATTTATCCACAGTGATAGTCTTTGCACATCCATGCATCATGTTACATTGTAATCCACAGTGATAGTCCTACACACCCAATGATCATGTTACATTGGTATCCACAGTGATAGTCTTGCACATACAATTCATGTTACAATTTATCCACAGTGATAGTCTTGCCATACAATCGCATCATGTTACATTGTATCCCCACATGATAGTCCTGCACACCCATGAATCGTGTTAAACATTATCCACAGTGATAGTCCTGCACATACAATGATCATGTTACTGTATCCACAGTGAGAGTCCTACACACACCTGATCATGTTACATTGTATCCACAGTGATAGTCCTACACACCCCATGATCATGTTACCATTGGTTATCCCACAGTGATGTCCTGACACATTACAATGATCATGTTACATTGTATCCACAGTGATAGTCCTGCACACCCAATGATCATGTTACATTGTATCCACAGTGAAGTCCTACACAACCCAATGATCATGTTACATTGTATCACAGTGATTGCCTACACACCCAAGTGATCATGTTACATTGTATCCACAGTGATGATAGTCCTCCACCCCAATGATCATGTTACATTGTATCCACAGTGATAGTCCTCTACACAACTCCATGATTATGTTACATGTTATCCCAGTGATGTGTCCTACACAACCAATGAATCATGTTCCATTGTATCCACATTGATAGTCTGCACATACAATGATCATGTTACATTTTATCCACAGTGATCGAGACTTGCATAGTACAATGATCATGTTACATTGTATCCACAGTGATAGTCCTACACACCCAAAGATCATGTTACATTGTTTCCACAGTGATAGTCCTAACACCACCCAATGATCAGTTACATGTATCCACAGTGATATCTTGCACATACAATGATCATGTTACATTTTATCCACAGTGATAGTCTGTTGCACAACAATGCATCATGTTACATTGTATCCACAGTGATAGTCCTACACACCAATGATCATGTTACATTGTTATCCACAGTGATAGTCTTGCACATACATGATCATGTTACATTTTATCCACAGTGATAGTCTTCACATCAATGATTCATGTTACATTGTATCCACAGTGAAGTCCTGCACACCCAATGATCATGTTACACTTGTTATCCACAGTGATAGTCTTTGCACATACATGATCATGTTACATTGTATCCACAGTGATAGTCCTACACACCCATGATCATGTTACATGTGTATCCACGGTGATAGTCCTACACACCCAATGACATGTTTCATTGTATCCACAGTGATAGTCTTGCACATACAATGATCATGTTACATTTTATCCACACTTGGGATATATCTTGCACATGACAATGTATCATGTGTACATTGTATCCACAGTGAGAGTCCCTACCCACCCAATGATCATGTTACATTGTATCCACAGTACAATAGTTCCTCTCTGCACAGTACCAGATCATGTTACATTGTATCCACAGTGATAGTCCTGCACACCCAATGAATTCATGTTCCAGTTGTCATCCACACGTGATAGTCCTGCACATACAATGTATCATGTTACATTGTATCCACAGTGATAAGTCCTACACACATGATATGTTACATTGTATCACAGTGATACGTCTTGCCCATACAATGATCAGCTTTACATTTTATCCACAGTGATAGTCTTGACACATGATCATGTTACATTGTATCCACAGTGATAGTTCTGCACACCAATGATCATGTTACATTGTATCCACGTGATAGTCCTGCACATACACATGACTCATGTTACTGGTTCCACAGTGAGTCCTACCACACCAATGATCATGTACATGTATCCCACAGTGATAGTCCTACACACCCAATGATCATGTTACATTGTATCCACAGTGATAGTCCTGCACATACAATGATCATGTTACATTGTATCCACAGTGATAGTCCTACACACCCAATGATCATGTTACATTGTATCCACAGTGAGAGTCCTACACACCCATGATCATGTTAATTGTATCCACAGTGATAGTCCTCACACACCAATGATCATGTTTACATGTATCCACAGTGATAGTCCTACACACCAATGACATGTTACATTGTATCCACAGTGATAGTCCTACCCACCCAATGATTATGTTACATTGTATCCACAGTGATAGTCCTACACACCCAATGATCATGTTACATTGTATCCACAGTGATAGTCTTGCACATACAATGATCATGTTACATTTTATCCACAGTGATAGACTTGCACATACAATGATCATGTTACATTGTATCCACAGTGATAGTCCTACACCCAATGATCATGTTACATTGTATCACAGTGATAGTCCTACACACCCAATGATCATGTTACATTGTATCCACAGTGATAGTCTTGCACATACAATGATCATGTTACATTTTATCCACAGTGATAGTCTTGCACATACAATGATCATGTTACATTGTATCCACAGTGATAGTCCTACAACACACCAATGATCATGTTACATTGTATCCACAGTGATAGTCTTGCAACATACAATGATCATGTTACATTTTATCCACAGTGATAGTCTTGCACATACAATGATCATGTTACATTGTATCCACAGTGATAGTCCTGCACACCCAATGATCATGTTACATTGTATCCACAGTGATAGTCCTGCACATACAATGATCATGTTACATGTATCCACAGTGAATAGTCCTACACACCCAATGATCATGTTACATTGTATCCACAGTGCAGAGTCCTACACGCACCAATGATCATGTTTCATGTGTATCCACAGTGATAGTCCTGCACACCCAATGATCATGTTACATTGTATCCACAGTGATAGTCCTGCACATACAATGATCATGTTACATTGTATCCACAGTGAGAGTCCTACACACCCAATGATCATGTTCATTGTATTTACAGTGATTACCCTGCACACACATTGGTCATATTACATTGTATACACAGAGATCTCCCTTGATGTCTACTGATCATGTTACATTGTACACACACCCACTGATCATATTACATGGTATCCACAGAGATCTCCCTTCATGGTACTGATCATGTTATCATTGTACCTACAACCCACTGATCATATTACATTGTATACACAGAGATCTCCCTTCATGTGTACTGATCATGTTCATTGTACACACACCCACTGATCATATTACATTGTATACACAGAGATCTCCTTGATGTCTACTGATCAGTTACTTACACACACACCCACTTGATCATATTACATGTATACACAGAGATCTCCCTCATGTGTACTGATCATGTTACATTGTTACACACAACCCAATAATCATGCTACATTGTATCCACACCCACCGGTTGTTATAAAGGGAACACAGAACCTTCTCCTCTGACATTTTAACACGTTTCATTGTGATGGAGATTTGATCCTTAGGAATCATTGGAATAGATTTTATTTGATGCCTTTTTGGTTCAAAGCCTTTGTGAGCCTTTAAGTGCCAAAAACCTAATGAATCAATGAAAATAAAAATGCAATTTAAGGGGAAGAATATACATATAGAAATGCCTTTCCTTATAAATGTGCAAATCCAACATTAATGGGAAAAGGCGAAGCCCTTTGATTTCTGATAAACCCTACATGACTAATTAATAGGATCCCTGCGGGTACCCAGGAACTGCTGTTGACCTAAACGTCATTTATTCTGCACATAATTTCCCCACCACTAAAGAGGAATTTTATCTTAATTGGATTTCTGGTTCCCCTATGCAGATTATACATGAAAGGAGAATCTCCCGGCCACAGAACATCTTTCCACACTTATCTAAGGGGCTTGTCTCTGTAACTGACCCCCACGCCACAGATCCAGCAGTTTAACTGGGTACACACAAGCATCCTTGTCCTAGCCGACCATTCTGCACTTCCGACCAGTTGGCCAGGACAAAGTGTCGGTGGTTTCTCGGACCATATAAACTACCATGTGGTAGGGAAACAATATGGCAGCTCCCGACAAAGGAGTGTCGTTGGTTTCTCTTACATGTCCAATAACCCATTTGTCCAATTCGGATGAACACCGTGGCCAAAAACCCAGCAATTATTTCGCTGAACACACTGAACTATCGGTCGATCAGGCCGAGATATTGAATAATGTGTACACAGGCTTAATGTTGGGTACACACAAGCAGATATTGTCCATGTTTCCACGTATTGGTCACGAAACTTGGTGTGTTTTGCGATCGCTGCGTCAGGTAATGATGACCTTGCTCACTAGTGTGGTGAACGTTTTGGAAAGGACAACGTTTTTTTATCGTGTACCAAGGCTTAAGGCAGGAAATGTCCATCATATGGTATTGGATTTACCAACCAACCAGTCCTCATACGGAGTGGCCCGTTAATAAGGGCCAATTATGCCAATAAGGATGTATCATTGTATTATTGTATCATTAAAATACCTTAGTTCCCCTTAAGTTATTTTTACAATTCATTATCAGTTTGTGTACCTTCTCTAGTAGGATGGGCACAACGGCAGATTTTTCACACAACCAATCAATACCTCTGTGTATCAGCCAGTTGGGCCAAAAAAAAATTTGTGCTGGTTTCCCTATGGGACCCCTATGATCAGATGCACAAACTGTCAGGTGTGCAACTATTGCAGTCATTTGTCACTAGTAGTGAACGCCGTTGGGACAAAAACGCCTTTGAGTGCCCAGAGTGTGAGTGGTCAGTAGGGTAGAACAGTGCTGTATTAGTATAACAGGGGCCCCGGGCCAGCAGACATTATAATAATATCTTTATTAGTTCATAGAAACTACAACTCCCTCAAACCAACTTCATATAAACTACCATGTGTAAGGGAAACAATATGGCAGCTCCGCCCATGTGTGTAAACTAAACAGAATGGAGGATGCCCAAGTGCATCTAACAATTTCATCCTTTGCTTTAGGCAATGGAAACAGCAAAGACATGACCAGAAAACATTTTTATCATTCAGTAAAGATGTACAGGGTCTGTGCATGAAATGTATTAATGATATTGACAGGTCTCGTAAGATGCTTAGAAAGTACATTACAATTTATTTCCCAGCATTCCAGTATCATGCACTTGGTCAGTGACCAATATGTTCTTTGCAATGCCCATCTTGATCTACTGCAGCCACGCTCACTTGGTTATCTTATGGCTGTGGGTACTAATATCTTCCACAGAGGGGTTGAGGTCAGACGAGGTGGGGAGCTGTACAGTGAGCTTAGTGAATGTCAGGAATTTGGGAAATAAATTAGGGGCCAAACTGTATTAATTAATCAAATGATAAAATATCTTATTACTGAGTAAATCGGTGATAACTTTGTATAATGACTGGATCCCATATATATAAACCTACAATTTAATGTATTGATTGGGGGCACCTGGGACACGTTAATAGGGCCACATTAAGTAGGGCCAATTATCAGACAATCACGCTCTAATCTCTATTCAGCCATTCCACTCGGTAAACACATTACATACAATAACTCTGGGCCGCAGGGGAGCTTTCTATCCGTCTTTGGAACAAAAGGGGAAAATTTAGACCCGAAAATGATTTTTAAAAGATGAATCTAAGGGAACGTGAGATAAACGTTGCCAAAATACCCCGGGGTGAAGTTGGCACTTCCAACACAATGAAAGGACAAGTGGAGGCGTCATTGAATTGGTACGAAATTGACATCAAAGAAGATTCATCTCTGGGAGGAATTAGAAAAAATTCATCGTCTGCCTCTTTTTTTTATCTCCCTCTGAAACGAAATTAAGCAAAGGACAAGGAAGAAGCGCGCGCGCTAAATAGAGATGGAGAGATCTGAGGACGCGAAGTCAGGGAAAAAATGTGGAAATTTTGAGACCACAGGGAGTAGATGTGAAAGAAACGTACAGGGCTGGAGTGGGGGCTGGTAGTTAAAAGATGGGGGACATTGCACATGGCTAAACCTTCCTTCAGATGCTTCGAGATGGACACAAAACCGAACTGGAACCAGAGTTGATTATGAGTTTGGACAAACTTGAATTATTCGAACTAGTTCATTTTTCCAGACTCGCGCTGTATTTTCACTAATATCGAATTTACGGACCGTTCACTAACCCTAGAATGTAACCGTTCACTTACCCTAGAATGTACCGTTCACTAACCCTAGAATGTACCGTTCAACTTACCCTAGAATGTACCGTTCACTAACCCTAAATGTACCGTTCACTAACCCTAGAATGTATCATTCACTAACCCTAGAATGTATCATTCACTAACCTAGAATGTACATACTAACCCTAGATATCATTCACTACCCTAGAATGTATCGCTCACTAACCCTAGAATTATCGTTCATAACCTCGATGTATCATTCACTAACCCTGAATGTACGTCCAACCTAGATGTACCGTCACTAACCCAAATGTATCTTCACTACCCTAGAATGTATCGTCCTAACCCTAGAATGTATCGCTCACTAACCCTAGAATGTATCGTTGCACATAACCCTAGAATGTACGTTCACTAACCTCAGAATGTATCGTTCTATACCCTAGAATGTATCGTTCGCTAACCCTAGAATGTATCGTCGCTAACCCTAGAATGTATCATTCGCTAACCCTAGAATGCATCGTTCACTAACCCTAGATGTATCGTTCACTAAACCCTAGAATGTATCGTTCCTACCCTAGAATGCATCGTCGCTAACCCTAGAATGTATCGTTCACTAACCTAGAATGTATCATTCGCTAACCCTAGAATGCATCGTTCACTACCTAGAATGTATCGTTCACTAACCTAGAATGTATCGTTCACTAACCCTAGAATGTATCATTCGCTAACCCTAGAATGTATCGTTCGCTAACCCTAGAATGTATCGTTCACTAACCCTAATGTACTTCACAACCCTAGAATGTATCGTTCAACTAACCCTAGAATGTATCTTCACTACCCTAGAATGTATCATTCACTAACCCTAGAATGTATCGTTCGCTAACCCTAGAATGTATTGTTCGCTAACCCTAGAATGTATCGTTTCGCTAACCCTAGAATGTATCTTCCACTAACCCTAGAATGTATCGTTCGCTAAACCCTAGAATGTATCGTTCACTCACCTAGAATGTATCATTCACTACCCTAATGTATCATTCACTAACCCTAGAATGTATCGTTCGCCTAACCCTAGAATGATTGTTCGCTAACCCTAGAATGTATCGTTCACTAACCCTAGAATGTATCGTTCACTAACCCTAGAATGTATCGTTCACTAACCCTAAGATGTATCGTTCACTACCCTAGAATGTCCTTCACTAACCCTAGAAGTATCTTCACTAACCTGAATGATCGTTCACCCTAGAATGTATCGTTCACTAACCCTAGAATGTATCGTTCACTAACCCTAGAATGTATCGTTCACTAACCCTAGAATGTATCGTTCACTAATCCTAGAATGTATCGTTCGCTAATCCTTGAAAGTGTTGTTTGTTTTCAGTAACCCTGAAATATGGATCGTTTGCTAACTCTAGAATGTATCGTTCGCTAACCCTCGAAAGTGTCATTCGATTTCGGTAACCCTCGAATTTATGGTTCTATTTTCGGTAACCCTCAATTGGTTGTAACCTGAAAGTCGCTTGCGCAAAACCGACAATTGCCCGCTCGTGTTCAAGAAAATGTTGTAACAAGTTTTGGTGACAGGTGACATGTTCCCCAGACCATTTCCCAGGTGCCACAGCTTTTTACAGCAAGTTACCATTGTTAGTTTTTCTGTAAATCATCCGGACTTTATGCACTATCACTCTCCCATTGACTTTAATGGGTCCGAATTCGAACTTTCAAACTTTCTAACTTTAACGAAGTTCGAAAGTTGAAAATGGACCGAACTTGATAAGCTCGGCCATCTCTACAGATGCTACTGATAGGAAAGTATTGGCTACACTCAGTACACCATTATTTATCTCTCTATAGGCCCCATACACGGCAGGGAATTTAGCAAATTTAATCAAATGGTGGAAAGTTTTCCATTGACCCCCCATTGACCCTCCCAAAACCAATCAACATTTTGAAGCTGAAATCTATGGAAGATCCCGGCGTAAAGATGGGGAATTACGACCGGAAATCTAATGGTAAAATCATTGGCCGGTGTATGGCCCGGTATGGCTAGCTAGATAAAGTTCAGGGACAGAATAAGGTCCATGGTGGCCCTAGAAAGAACACAATATGGGCCCCTTTCAACCTTTTTACATTTAAAACCTTTAATGAAGGGCCCTGGGCCCTATGATAAAACCAGCTCTGATAATGTTCTTTCCAAGTGTGTGTAACATTTTCCATAACAAACGTTAAGGTTTATTGTCTGTAAATACATCCTATGCACATTCCTAGTAGGGATGGCTTGGACTTGTAGTCGAGGGCTGTAAACTGGATAACTCTAAAGGGACAAGACCCGGTGATATTTAATTTACTGGTACGGGTATTACTGGTATCACTGTCTCCTGATTTCCATTGTGCATGAAGATGTCGACCTTGTGCCCTATCAAAAAAAACCCCGACGCCTCCATTAAAATCCCCCCTCCATCTTTTTTTCATATTTTCGCAGCCAATTCTTCCACCGGATGTCGCGCGACGCTGCCTGACTGATAATTTGCTCTCTGAAGCCTATTTGGGAGCAGGAGTTGTGGACAGAGACGCTGGTGGCATAAATTGGTTTGTCTCATACGGTTACTACACAGTGGGGCGGCGGCAGCGCCGATTTGACGGGGTCTTCGGGGAAAGCTTAAAACCTATTAAACTTCGGAACGAAGAGTTTGCAAAATTCCATCCAAGGGGGGAAAAAAGATGAGGGGGGAAAAAAAAGTCTTTACATTTCTGCCACGGAGATTAATGATGTCGTAACAATAGCAACAGGCGCTAAATAATCTCTTCCTCACTCCAACCCCCCCCCCGCTGCACCTGTCCCAACTGTTCTAGCAGTAAAACCTGCTCCAGCATGCCATGATATTAACACACATCTCATTAGCGCTTCTGTTTTAATACTCTGATGCTATAGGGACCAAGGGATGTAATTACTTTCAGGGCAGGTCGGTGAGATATCATCTAACGGATGTTAAAGGACTAACGCATTTCGCCACATCTCTGCTGGACCCCTTTAATATTTTACCTGGAGAAAGGACAGACTAGTTCATTCCAGACTCCACTGGTGTTTTGGGATGGAGTTTCTGATTTGCTAAACCAAGTTTTAAAACTGAACATTCCAAACATTTTATTTGTTTGAGATATTATACATTTTTATTCTGAAGAAAACAAGGTATATTGATTCACACCTACAAATATTAACACCACACCTCACCTCACCACGCTGGCCATCTTTCTTTTGGTGCCGCGAATCAGAATTTGTTTAAAAATATAAAAAGTGGGTTTATGCAGCCGATGGACTTGGGGACATATCCAGGTTTCAATTTGGAAATTTGGACAAAACTAAATCTCTGACTGACAATTTAATTATTATTATTTATTTACAACAGAGGAAGGCAATTTTAAGAAGCAAATATATATTTATACATATGGGTGTGAGCTGCCATATTGTTTCCTTAGACAGTACGTATGAGGGTATAGCTTATGTGTGTACAGAACATCCTTCTCTGTATATTTATACATATGGGTGGGAGCTGCCATATTGTTTCCCTTAGAAAGTATAGTATGAGGGTATAGCTTATTGTTGTACAGAACATTCCTTCTCTGTATATTTATACATATGGGTGGGAGCTGCCATATGTTTCCCTTAGACAGTACAGTATGAGGGTATATCTTATTGTATGTACTGAACATTCCTTCTCTGTATATTTATACATATGGGTGGGAGCTGCCATATTGTTTCCCTTAGAAAGTATAGTATGAGGGTATAGCTTATTTGTATGTACATAACATTCCTTCTCTGTATATTTAACATATAGGTGGGAGCTGCCATAGTGTTTACCTTAGACAGTACAGTATGAGGGTAAGCTTATTGTGTGTACAGAACATTCCTTCTCTGTAATATTTATATTTATACTATGGGTGGGGAGCTGCCATATTGTTTCCCTTAGACAGTACGTATGAGGGTATAGCTTATTGTATGACAGAACATTCCTTCTCTGTATATTTATACATATGGGTGGGAGCTGCCATAGTGTTTCCCTTAGACAGTACAGTATAGGGTATAGCTTATTGTATGTACAGAACTTCTTCTTCCTGTATATTTATACATAGGGTGGGAGCTGCCATATTGTTTCCTCCTTAGACAGTACAGTATGAGGGCATAGCTTATTGTGTGTACAGAACATTCCTTCTCTGTATATTTATATTTATACATATGGGTGGGAGCTGCCATATTGTTTCCCTTAGACAGTACAGTATGAGGGTATGAGCTTATTGTATGTACAGAACATTCCTTCTCTGTATATTTATACATATGGATGGGAGCTGCCATAGTGTTTCCCTTAGACAGTACAGTATGAGGGTATAGCTTATTGTATTACAGAACATTCCTTCTCTGTATATTTATATTATACATATGGGTGGGAGCTGCCATATTGTTTCCCTTAGACAGTACAGTATGAGGGTATACTTATTGTATGTACAGAACATTCCTCTCTGTATTTTTATACATATGGATGGGAGCTGCCATATTGTTTCCCTTAGACAGTACAGTATGAAGGTATAGCATTATTGTATGTACAGAACATTCTTCTCTGTATATTTTAAATATGGGTGGGAGCTGCCATATGTTTCCTCTTAGACAGTACAGTATGAGGGTATAGCTATTGTATGTACAGAACATTCCTTCTCTGTATATTTATACATATAGGTGGGAGCTGCCATATCGTTTCCCTTAGACAGTACAGTATGAGAGTATAGTTTATTGTGTGTACAGAACATTCCTTCTCTGTAGATTTATACATATGGGTGGGAGCTGCCATATTGTTTCCCTTAGACAGTACAGTATGAGGGTATAGATTTGTATGTACAGAAACTTCCTTCTCTGTATGTTTATATTATACATATGGGTGGGAGCTGCCATATGTTTCCCTTAGACAGTACAGTATGAGGGTATAGCTTATTGTTATGTACAGAACATTACTCTCTGTCTTTTATACATATGGGTGGGAGCTGCCATAGTGTTCCCTAGACAGTACAGTATGAGGGTATAGCTTATTGTATGTACAGAACATTACTTCTCTGTATATTTATACATATGGGTGGGAGCTGCCATATTGTTTCCTTAGACAGTACAGTATGAGGGGATAGCTTATTGTGTGTTACAGAACATCCCTCTCTGTTATTTTATTTATACATATGGGTGGGAGCTGCCATATTGTTTCCCTTAGACAGTACATATGAGGGTATAGTGTATTGTATGTACAGAACATTCCTCTCTGTATATTTTATACATATGGGTGGGAGCTGCCATTAGTGTTTCCCTTAGACAGTACAGTATGAGGGTTAAGCTTATTGTGTGTACAGAACATTCCTTCTCGTATATTTATACATTTAATTGGGTGTAGCTGTCATATTGTTTCCCTTAACAGTACTTATGAGGGTATAGCTTATTGTATGTTACAAACATTCCTTCTCTGTATATTTTATACATATGGGTGGAGCTGCCATATTGTTTTTCCCTTAGAACAGTACAGTATGAGGGTATAGCTTATTGTATGTACAGAACATTCCTCTCTGTATTTTATTTATACATATGGGTGGGGCTGCCATGTTGTTTCCCTTAGACAGTACAGTATGAGGGTATAGCTTATTGTATGTACAGAACATTCCTTCTCTGTATATTTATACATATGGTGGGAGCTGCCATATGTTTCCCTTAGACAGTACAGTATGAGGGTATAGCTTATTGTGTGCAGAACATTCCTTCTCTGTATATTTATACATATGGATGGAGCTGCCATAGTGTTCCCTTAGACAGTACAGTATGAGGGTATAGCTTATTGTGTGTACAGAACATTCCTTCTCTGTATATTTATATTTATACATAGGGTGTGAGTCTGCCATATGTTTCCCTTAGACAGTATAATGAGGGTATAGCTTATTGTATGTACAGAACATTCCTCTCCTGTATATTATATTTATACATATGGGTGGAGCTGCCATAGTTGTTTCCCTTACAGTACAGTATGAGGGTATAGCTTATTGGTGTACAGACATTCTTCTCTGTATATTTATATACATATGGGTGGGAGCTGCCATATTGTTTCCTTAGACAGTACAGTAGGAGGGTATAGCTTATTGTATGTACGAACATTCCTTCTCTGTATATTTATACATATGGGATGGGAGCTGCCATACGTGTTTCCCTTAGACAGTACAGTATGAGGCTAAGCTTATTGTGTGTACAGAACATCCTTCTCTGTATATATATTATACATATGGGTGTGAGCTGCCATAGTGTTTCCCTTAGACAGTACAGTATGAGGTATAGCTTATTGTGGTGTACAGAACATTCCTTCTCTGTATATTTATATTTATACATAAGGGTGGAGCTGCCATAGTGTTTCCCTTAGACAGTACAATAGAGGTATGAGCTTATTGTATGTACAGAAATTCCTTCTCTGTATATTTATATTTATACATATGGGTGGGAGCTGCCATAGTGTTTCCCTTAGACAGTACAGTATGAGGGTATAGATTATTGTGTGTTCAGAACATTCCTTCTCGTTATTTATATTATACATATGGGTGGGAGCTGCCATATTGTTTCCCTTAGGACAGTACAGTATGAGGGTAGAGCTTATTGTGTGTACAGAACATCCCTTCTCTGTATATTTATACATATGGTGGGAGCTGCCATATTGTTTCCCTTAGACAGTACAGTATGAGGGTATAGCTTATTGTATGTACAGAACATTTCCTTCTCTGTATATTTTATTTGTACATATGGGTGGGAGCTACCATATTGTTTCCCTTAGACAGTACAGTATGAGGGTATAGCTTATTGTATGTACAGAACATTCTTCTCGTATATTTATACATATGGGTGGGAGCTGCCATATTGTGTGCCTGAGACAGTCAGTATGAGGTATAGCTTATTGTGTGTACAGAACATCCCTTCTCTGTATATTTATATTTATACATAGAGTGGGGAGCTGCCATATGCCTTTGCAGTAATATCTGATGAGCACTGGGCGATCTCTCCTATTTACAGACAGTGTAATTTAACGGCCAATTGGAGGAACCTGATTACAAACTTTCCCAATCTCCAGTTCTGCTCCCTGATTGGATATTAGGGGGTGGGCTCTTTTTCCCTTCTGTAATGACTTTGCTGTAGGATGAAAGGTCAGTGCTGGGGCAGGAGATGAGATGGATCAGTAGGAGTACTTTAGGGATAAGCCCCTGCCTGGTTAATGTGCAGTTTCCAATTCTGGGAACTGAACCGGTGAATCTATTGGCCTCAAATGGGGTTTTCGAGAGGTTAGAGGTGACATTGAGGTAAAACCAACAGCGAGAGGCCATGTGACTATACGGCAGGGGCCAATGTTCCCTTTAATACGTGTACTGGTGGGAAAAGTGTGCAACTCAGCACACTAATTACACAACTACTACCACACACAATTAATAAATACACAGAATAAAATAACACACACACAATAAATAACACATACAATATAAAACACACATGAATAAATAACACACACAAGTAAATAAACACATACAAAGAATACACACAAAAAAACACACCACAATAAAATAACACACAATAAATAACACACAATATAAGATACACACAATAAATAACACACAGAAAAAACACATAAAATAAACACACTAAAAACACATAAATATAATACACATACAATATAAAAACACACATAAAATAATACACACAATAAATAACACACACAATATAATAACACACTGAATAATAGAATAACACTCATAATAAAAACACACAGTAAAATAACACACACACACGATAAATAACACACAAATAAATAACACATACAATATAATAATACACACAATAAAATAATACACACAAAAATAACACACACAATATAATAACACACTGAATAATAGAATAACACTCATAATAAAAACACACACGTAAAATAACACACACACACGATAAAATAACACACAGAATAGAATAACACACACAAAACAACACAGCAGCTGATTGGAGCGCTGCTCTCTTCCTTGATGTGAATCTACTGAGCATGTCCGGCCCGCAAGTAGTGAAGGGGGCAGAGACCTGGGCTTGTCTATTGGGGGAAAAGAGTTCAACTTTATATGATTTATTACTGTAGACAGGCAGACAGGAAGGGAAATTTACTTTCTGTGGTGAAAGCTTTCCCCTGAGCTTTCTCCTTTAATGTGTTTGTCATCAACCACCTAACCTTGTCACCCCAGAGAATCATATTGTAGGAGTGTATAAGTTCGGGGGTAATTTACCGTGAATAGTGCACAAGGTAAGTATCGCCATATGGGGTTCTTGGTAATTTACCGGTGATATGGCACAAGTAGTATCGCCATATGGGGGTTCGGGGGTAATTTACCGGTTGATATGGGCACAAGGTAAGTATCGCCAAATGGGGGTTCGGGGGTATTTACCGGTTGATATGGGCACAAGGTAAGTATCGCCATATGGGGGTTCGGGGGTAATTTAAGCCCGTTGATATGCGGCCAAGGTAAGTATCACCATATGGGGGTTCGGGGTAATTTACCCATTTAATATGCCAAGGTAAGTATCGCATATGGGGTTCGGGGTAATTTACCCATTGAATAGTGCACAAGGTAAGCACGCATATGGGGTTCGGGTAATTTAACCGGTGATATGGGCACAAGGTAGTATCGCCATATGGGGTGCGGGGGTAATTTACCCTTGAATAGTGGCACTAAGGAAGTATCGCCATATGGGGGTTCGGGGGGTAATTTACCGGTTGATATGGCAAAAGGTAAGTTTCGCCATATGGGGTTCGGGGGGTAATTTACCGGTTGATATGGGCACAAGTAAGTATCGCCATATGGGGGTTCGGGGTAATTTCCCTTGTTGATATGTCCACAGGTAAGTATCGGCCATTGGGGTTTCGGGGGGTACATTTACCGTGTTGATATTGGGCT